>CAESWR010001108.1:49876-62597 GCA_903171835.1 Mullus surmuletus | reverse complement strand
ACACACACACACACACGCACACACACACACACACACACTAGAATTATGCAAACACACTGCAGAGCCGTCGAGAATTTAACACACAAATATTATCTGAGCGGAAAAAAAAAAAGCTTGAATTGCTACACGGCTCACACACACGTTCACACACACGTTCACACACACACGCCGTCGGTGACAGCACCTATCTGCCGCCCACAGTAAGTGACCTGGGTTAAATATGTAATGACTGCTTGTCCCACCCTCAGGATTAATGGGCTGTGGAGAGAAGAGATAAAGGCACATCATTACCACACACACACACACACACACACACACACACACACACACACACACACACACACACACACACACACACACACACACACACACACACACACACCCACACACACACACACACATACCTAATAAGAAACATCATTAAGAGTGGTAAAATCTTTTGTGCTGGTTGTGCTCCTGAGGAAGTTTCCTGTTTCGGAGTCTGTTTGTGTAGCTGATGATAATAACACTGTAATAACAGATAAGTAACGTTTAGAAAAAATAAGGTCGTCCAATAATATTCCTGCACATCATGAAATGCTACAATGATAATTAGATGAAAATTGAATGCAAAGAGGATTGGTGACGTCAGGAACGTGGCGCCTCAATGTAAACCTCCACTTTATCGTCAACAGGTTGCGAATTGCCGCCAAACTCCGCCCACGACATACAAATAAGCTGCCAACTTAATGACACTCGAGCTGGGAGGCGGTTCTTCTCCGCAACTTTAGAGTGTTTCCTCGCCTCTGTCGCCTCCTGCTTGTAAATTTGTCAAATCTCTTTGTCCGGATGAGATGTTCATGCAGGATCGAACCAGACACGTGCACGACCTGCAGCAGACCACCAGACAAACACCGGCGGAGTGTGTGTGTGTGTGTGTGTGTGTGTGTGTGTGTGAGACCGCAGATGTGGTGTGTGCATAATCTCTTTTAATAATACATAAGAGAAATGAGGCTACTTATTTTATTATTAACAGCCTGAGCTTGGGGACGCTCAATGCTTAGTCCACACTGTAAGCTAATATGCTCCATTGGCGCACACACACACACACACACACACACACACACACACACACAGAAAACGATACAAGCGCATGAAAATATTCATACAAAGTAAATGTCCAGCGTGCTTCTTATTGATCTTAAGAAATTAAATGTAGCTCTACAAATGTTTGCCTTTCAGGGTCGAGTCAATCAGATCCGTATCAGTTTCTCATCAGCTGTGATTGGGACAAAGTGTCCATGTGAGCTCCCTGGTTTACAGTTTGCATAATTCCTCTTTTCACCACTAAAACAACTTTGTCTGCTCCTCCTGTTATGGCTCGTGTGTGCAATGCGGAAGCTAACTTTAGCACCTCACGTGTCTGTCATGTGCAAGCTAGCTTCAGTGCCTCGTTTTAACACCATGGACGAGGAGACGCTGATTTGGATTGTTCTATTTCATCGACGCTCTGCTGCAACCTGCGATGTCACGTGATTATGCATGAATTCCTTGTGATCTCGTTAGTCTTCGCAGCGAGGACTGGGTATCGGCGGTCGCGGCGTCCCAATCCAGTATTGACATTGGATATCGCATCAATTTTGGCAAAAAAACAAGTGTCAGATTATATCGGCCTGATTCTAAAATCCCTGATGTAAGAACTCCGATACCAGCAGTCCATTCCAGACTCCCCAGCTCTTCTGTGTAGAACATTCTTGTGTTCAAGGTTCAAATGTATGTGAGTCATTGGTTAATAATCAATGGGTCAGTGTTTCTCACAGCTACTGTTGCTGACTATTGTTCTCTGTTTGAGTAACATCACCTCATCAAGCCTTTTCTAACATTCCACACTACAAAATAAGTCATAAAAGTGTGTGTGATTCCTGCTGATATCGTATCGGATCGATATCGGTATCAGCCATTACTCAAGGCTCCAATATCAGTATCAGATTGGAGGTGAAAAAGTTGTATCGGGACACACCTAATTGACAGGCAGCGTGTGACGGACAGCGACAGACGTCAGCGTCATATTCCGGATTGCTGGTGAATGTGAGCAGCTGGTGTTTGTGTGATGTGGAAGCTAAGGTTCGTGTCTTGTGTGTGTTTATAACGTGGAAGGAAATCTTCTGTTCACACACAAAGATGGAAGAGAGAGTTTATGCTAATAAATATGTTTGGATTCTTCTATTCCCCGAACCAATGAGAGGAGATAAGAGAATGGCTGTAGATGGAATCATCACTGAATTCTTATCAATTCCCTCTTCCTCCTCGTTCCTCCACGGTAGAAGAGGGAGAAGAGAACTAACTACCAGAGAAGTCAAACTAAATTAACAAAACAGCATCACTCGGCCTCCTGCTGCGCTGCAGAGAGTCTCTCCTTATCTTCCCTCTACGACGTGGGAATGGGCCACTGGCGGAGGGGGGGGAGAGGCGGGGGGTGGGGGCAGAACCCCACCACTCTATTAAACACACAAACACACACAAACAGAAACTAAAGGATCAGGATCAGTATCAGTCAGCTGTTTGAGCGTCACACACACTGGTTTCAGCACCACGGAGAGCTCCACGGCAGCCGCCTCGTCGTCAGGATGTTGCAGCAATCATTGATTTCACCCATACGAGTTCCTGGGGACGTTTTTTGTCCCGACCACTTTTTATTTTTAAGCCATTTTGACGGCAGAAAAAAATAAGAATACCTGAAATTCAGTGTTGCGTTGACTTTGAAATAGTGTGGAGTTATGTAAACAAGCTGGCATTTAGAGGGATAAAATCCCGCCAAATAGGAATAATAATATTTGATAAACATATTTCAGGCTGAAGTTGATTAAAAAGTTTGACTTACTTAAAGTGGAAAAAGATATAAATATATGTTGTTTTTTTTAACCAACTCTAAAGAGGTTACGCAGAAATCTGCCCGGTTTATTCAAAAATGCATGACCCTGGAAACACAATCATGTTTTTCTTGAGGGACCAATATTATTTGTTGTCATAAAATATGTTTTTACGCTCTCCGCACACACACACACACACACACACACACACACACACACACACACACACACACACCTCGGTGCTGCCGAAACAGTCTTTGTGGCTGCGATGAAGCTCTGCCCTTCTTTTCACGTCACTCCCTTCAGTCCTTTTCCTTCCACTTTGATTTGATTCGATTTTGAGACAAAATTGCCGAGGGTGCGATGGCGCCGTCCTGCATGTATAACACAGCCAATAATTTACAAATAGATAAATAAATAAATGACAAAATGAGATTTAACTTGGGGCTTCTGCACTAATGATTTGTTTGAGCTGTCGGGTTTGAAACCTTTTTTCCCCCTCTTGTAAAACCCAGAGGGAGCGTTAACAGGGCTTCTCACTTTGTGTCAGAGTCGTCGCGGCTCATGGGAAATCTCCATGGTAACGAGGCCTCTTGTAAATCCTGTGTTTTTTTCATCATTTGTGAGCGAGTATGTGTGTAACATGAAACTTATCCGCTGGTGTTTATCACAGCTCATTACCACGACAACCAAAAAGTCAAATCCTCTTATGCCGATGAGCTGCATTTAGATTTACCCAAGTGCTCTTGGGAGAGGAACCTCACACTCACACACACACACACACACACACACACACACATACACACCCTGATAGGTTACACTGAGTGTTTAGATTCATCCCAATACTCAGGGGAGATACAAACTCATTATGCCGTGGATGTGTTGGCTGGGAAGATGCTTAAGCCGCGGCCGGCGCTGCGAGGCCGCTGGAGGACGGCGGCTTGGCTCCTTCATCGCCTCTTATTTACCCGACTCGGGCAGCGACACTCCGCATCTGATAGGAGTCTGGCCACCGGGACGCTCCGGAGCCGCAAAATCAAACACATCAACATGTTTTATTTATCAACGCAGGCAAATACGCTCGCTCGCTCGCCCACACGCACACGCACACACACACACACACACACACACACACACACACATGGCTATTGGGCTGATGAAATGCGTACTCGGGAGAGCAGAGGTGGGAGAGATGAGATGAGTGTGTGCTGCCATCGCCGGTGGGCCGTCCAGTGACCAGACACACTCGCATATTGAAAAACACACACACTGTTTCCGACACAAGATGGCATCTCTCATTGAATCACTATCAGCATTTGGCCAGGAAGATATTTACGCTGCCCTTTAATCAGGAGGAACAGATGGCCCCGAGGTCTGTGAACTGTGTCCATCCCTTTAACTGAGCACCGAGTCCTGGCACTTTCATTCATTCATCCTCTTTAACAGGGTGGAAGAAGTGGTGAAAGAAGGACGACAAACAAGTCGTGATGCCCGTGTGACTTCCCGACAAAATGCTGAGCGCTGGGATGAAATGCGGGAGAAAAATATCTCCCACCTGCTGGCTATGCAGGGAGCGCCGAGGTCGGGTTTGCTTTTCACTGCTCTGCCACCCCGGCTGTGGTCACGTGATGTCCATTAACGTGCCATAAATATGTCAAATTCTCACTTACTATAAACTGTGGGGACGACATTTTTAAAATGACCCTGAAGACTTCCCGGGGACGTCCACACCACTTCTTATTTCCAGGGCATTTGGCTGTGCTGAAGGAATATAGCTACATTTCCCTCAAGGGTGTTCATGTTCTTTAGAATTTTAAATTCTGGTGTCCGTTCTCAAATTAGCCTTGAAATGCCTACAGTTCAGACAAACCCTCTCATTAGTGGCCCCAAAGTCAATGTTGCTGTGAATCATTGTTAGCGAGGCGCTAACAGTTATGATAAATAAATCCTCCTTCAATTGCATTTTATGGATATTATTAGAGTTTTTGTCAAATGTTTTTCTCTGAATCAAATAGTGTGGAGTTATGGAAACAAAGTGTTTTTTGAGGGAACCCTTAAGGGATAATTGGTTAAATGTTATCTAGTGTGAACTACATGAGGAGTGAACTACATTAGTTCCTCCATTGGCTCCCGTTATAAAACATGAAAGCATGCTGAATTTATAATTATTATATAGTAGTAGTAGTGATAGTAGTAGTAGTATATAAAACTACATTATACAGACTGGAAGTTCAACCCTTAATTGATCCCAGATTCCTCCTGAAACACAAAGACAGCTTCCTGGTGTTTGTGATCAAAGGCACACTGACATTGCTGGTGTTGAAGCAAAGATATTCCACGCCAAATTGAGAGTGAGATCAGCAAAGCAGCAACAAATGATGGAAACTGAGAAAGGATCAAAATCTTAATTGCCAATATGATGAATATGAACGAATGAATAATGAAGATAAGAACCTGGATGAGACAAATACTGTTTATGAAATAATCATCAATTGATGGTTTTATCATGTTTCATAAGATTAGAAGCACACACTGTTAACCCTCCAACACCTTAGACTTTTAATCTCGGTCTGATTTCACCCGCTTTCTCTCTGTCTTTGTCTGTGTGTGTGTGTGTGTGTGTGTGTGTGTGTGTGTGTGTTTTTTGTGTTTCCATCCCTTCCCTGTGAAACAACCTCTGACACTTTTGTTTGACAGTTGCTTTGAGGTATTTGCCGCTCGTTCACGCTCACACAAGCCAGACCGGACCCATTTCCAGAACCCACGTACAAAAACACACACACACACACACAGAAGTGGAGCACACAAATGTTCACAAATAGATCCCAACACACACTAATCCGTGCCTGGCTGTTGAAATTGCAGCGATACATTTCTAAAGAATTGCACTAGAAGGCAAAATTGCATAAATGCAACTTGGGAAAAAACCTTTTCACCGTTCTGGGGATTAAATCTTCCCTCTAAACCCAGATCAAATATCTCGGTGTTCAGCCTGCTCCTGCTTCAAGGTGAGGCAAACACACACATGCACACACATGCTGATAATATAGATGAATCCATTTCTCTCTGCCTCTCCTTCCCGGTGTCCTAAACTCTCCGGTCTTATTCCAATATACTACATTTCGTGTTGCCCACGAAATCCACGATCATTTCCCCGGCTGCTCCGAGAAGGCTTTAATTGCACCATCTTCAATTAAACGTAAGCCAATATCCCTGAACAAAATCCTCTTTAGTTGGTATAATACAGGTATCTTAATGCCTGTACAGAGGAGGAGGGAATCCAGGAGAGGGGGATTTTATAAGGCAGAGAGGATCAAGGTTAGTTCTCATAAAAAAGAGGAGAAAAAACCTCTCGGATTTAACTACACTCTCTTTATCAGTCTGCGGAAGTCTCTCCATTTATCGCCGCCTTCTTTTTTGTCTATCTTTATGTTTGTTTCAGGTTTTATCCGCGACGCACGTGTCGCTCTCCTCACTTCCTGCCCCGTAAATCCCACTTCAGCCCATCGTGGCGACTTTACACCAGAGATGAAATATGTTCCCATCAGTGGAGACTCGCTGGAGACTTGCGTGCGTGAGTGCGTGCGTGCGTGCGTGCGTGCGTGCGTGCGTGCGTGCGTGTGTGGAGTGGCGACTTCTCCAGCCGTGTTTCTGTCGTGTGCTCGTGAAGAGAGGCTGCATGCAGTTATGTAACCTACATAAACATGCCACATCCTGTTGCTTGGCTGAGGTTGAGAGGAGGAGGACGTTTGGCTGCAGGTGCTGGAGGTCAGAGCTGATTCCTCCACACGCTTCACTCTGTCACAGCAGCAGCACCAGGATATATCATACATGATGAAGAATCATCATCATCATCGTCATCATCATCAGAATAATCAGAATAAGACTACCAATCACTACTCTCAATAATAATAATCATAATAAGACTAGCAATTACAACTCTAATCATAATTGTTGTACTTAAATACTGCTACTACTGCTACTATGAATAATAATGATCGTAATACCACAGGGCTTTAGTTTGTCTGACAGAATCAGAACAAAGTCAACAGGAATGAATAGAATAGAAAATAAAAAGCTGGTAATAGCATACAACATAACGGCCCAAACTGTTGCAGTAGATGAAACGTGATACACGTGCTTTATCAACGTATGAACCCGGAGAGACTGAGGCCCCCGCCGGGGTTCAGAGGTCAGGTTTGGACCCCTGGTTGGTCTCCTGCCGTCCACTCCGTCAGCTCCGTCCTGTCCGAGCTCGGCCGCCGGCGAGGAGTGAAGCACATGGCGGCGCGACGCGCTGAACCTGCATCGCGCTCCGCTATTCCCACATTTTCCAGGATGTCAGAAAGAAATATGCAGAGGCAGTCCAGGGCGGCGTGCTGCAGGTTTGCTAATGCAACCCTCACTGGATTTTAGGCAGATCCTGAAACAGTGGGGAAGCTTGTACGTTCCACAGAGTCGATTTAAAATTCATGTTATACAGGTTCTGAAACCCAGTTTGACATGTATTAGATTGTGGCGTGATGCAATGCATGCAGAGTACACACGAGGCGAGGCGACACGCGAGGCGAGGCGACACGCGAGGCGACACCTGGCTCACGCTCTGATGACTTGCAGGAATGTGGAGTGAAAATGACACGCATTCCGGCGTATATGCTGAGGGAAACACAAGTATAAATACGGCTAACGACCCGTGAGGCGCAGCGCGTACGTGGGCGGAACAAGATGGCGAGTGGCGGGGAACCGAGCTCCCTCCTGAGAGAAATAATGAACAGGTGTCCATAGTGTACGGCTCGGGATGTTTGTACCTGCGTATGGGGATTTGTATGTATTTGTGAGGACGTACATGCCGTTATACACCTGCTGGACGCTCGACGCTGGTCTTTAGGGTCGTAAAACCTGAATTTTCTAGGTACAGGCTGCATTTCCAGTCAGTCAGTATCAGGTCCATATCAAGTGCGCTTGCTAGTATTGTGGTTTGAAAAGGCTCGACTGCATGGAAACATAGACACAGAGTGAGAGCTTGGCTCACTGAGAGTCCAAACAAAGAGTAAAAATAGTGTGAAAAGAAAAAAACTGAATGTACTGTGTTTACTTGAGTATGGATTCATTTACTTCTGGAAACTTTGCAGGTTTGTACTTTCCTGTCAAATGTGCTAAATTCAGACATCTTTTTTAACTGACTGTCTCATCTTATTTCACTTATTTGCTTCAACTTCTCAATATTTTACAAAGATTATTTTTACCATAAAAACTCCCGATATTGAATCATCATTGAGGCAAATGGAGGGTGTATGTTATAAGACGCAATCCTCCTTGCACACCGTTCATCTTTTTTGCAAGTGTTTTTACACATATAAACGTAGTAAATCAGGAAGAAGGTTTTGGAGGACAGCGGTTGGCAGGAATGGAAAGGTCCTACAAAAAGTCCTACAAGTGTGTGTATACATACATTCCAATGCTAACACTCTTCCGCTTTTTGCCAAAAGGGGCCGAGCACATTTCAGCTTTAATGTGTTTGTATTTGCTTACCAAGTCCCTTCTCAGGTCTGAGAGAGTGGAGGCCTGTCGCGTGGTCGTCAACAATGACGAGGGGTGACCTAAGCCCCCTTTCATATTCTAAACATTATTAGTATGCGCCCAAAACAACGGCAGAGTGACTATAAGCCGGTCAGAATTAACCGCCAGCGTGACGGAGCGCTGGGCCAGGATCACGGAGATTGACAGACTTTGATTGCATTATTATGCATCAATCACATCCGTCTTCATGTAGAAGTTGTGCCAGTGAGCTCAGTGATGAACCGTCTCTCAAACTCCGGTAAACACATGCACACACGGACACACAAAACCAAAGCATTCGGCCACTGGTGAGGAAATATGTGGTGAATGAGAATACATTCAACACACACAACAAGCGCCGATGTTTACATGCAGTCAATGTTCGGGTTAAGTACATATTCCAGTCCCTGAAACATTGGGAATAACCCATTTACATGGAAATTGTAATCAATTGGGATGTTCTAATCAGAGCAGTGACGCACAGAGAACATCTCGAAGCACAGACAAAGACATGTGCGTTTCTTCTTCCTGTATCTCAAACAACAATAACAGCGCAATGGATGATAAACAGCCCGGTCAGCATCAGCCTTCCATCAGTACTTGACACTATTCCTGGTTGCATTCTTTATGAATGGAAGGCGGGACGTGAAATGGCGAATGGAGTCTGAGCCGTGCCGGAGTCGGAGCCTGTGCTGGCCTCCAAAGACCGAGACTCTTTGCCAGTAGAACATGTGCGGCCTCTCTCTGCCCGCTATAAGATACACGAGACATTTTAGTTGTAATCGTTTTTTTTGTCCACATCGCCACCAGGATGCGGCGGTTGATCTGTGGGGGGCGCCGGCACGTGTCCAGGCCGAGCGGGTGGCGGTGGCTTCTCCCCAGGCAGGCACGGTTACAGGTGTCCTTATCTCTGCTTTGCGCCCGTGTCTTCATTATATCGAATTTTGAACACCTCATACGGCTCACAACACAGATGAGAACCTCCAAAAAAAAGGGGAGGATTCGTGTCTGGCTGTAAATTATAATTCCGTGCTATCCGGAGTCTGAGGACAGAGGATCGGGTTTGTGAGTCACCACATCACAATTCCGTAATTACCTCTTTAATTATTTGCATCATCTGCAATCTCAGATTGTGCACACACATTTTGGAGGACAGAGAACGCGAAGCTGTTTTGAAGTGCTTAGCAGGAGGACAAATTGGGGTGATAGTAATTTTTCGGTAAGATTTAGAGAACACACACACACACGCACACACACACACACACACACACACATTGGGGCTCCCTGCGGCCTTCAAAGAGTGATGTTGAACTAACTTGACAGTGAAAGTAAATTGAAGCGGACTCAGAAATGATTTTAGCAAAACTTTGTCCCAGGTCTTCATTTAATTACTTTCCCATTCGATAATCCTGATAACCCATAACAAAATTAAATTACTTTTTCCACTTGACGTTGCCATTTCGAATCTGGGGACTGGCTACATTCAACGACGACTTCCTTGGGTTCGCTAAACTTCTGTGGTCGGCAGATCTTGTTCCATTAGAGTGGAGTTAATCTGCGGCTTCCCAGGCGTCTGTGCAGGCGAGCGCACGTCTGCTGGGGGACGAACACCTAAAACTCCACAGATCCTTCTTTGAATTCCAATATGGAGGCCATTGTCGGCTTCTTATTGAGATGCAAGATTTTAGGCGTTCTAACATATACTTTCACATATTTCATCGGGTTCATTTTAAATTCTAGTTTGACTCGCTGAAATTCCAGTTTTCATCCTGATCTGCCTGGACGATGACGCCGTGCAGAAACACTGCCAGTGCGTCGGATTGGACTCGGCTGCAACTTTTTTGATGAGGTTTGAAAGTCTGTGTCCTCACTACTGGAGATGAGTTTATCAGAAAACCGGATTTACCAGATACACTTGCGTACTGAAGAGATAAAGACGGCCGGGGTGTTAAGGAAATAATGTTCCGTGGTTATTACAGGTCAAAGGTTTAATAGGTAAAACGCTTAAGTGACGATGAATCAAACCTTGCTGAGTTTTAGTATCGCTGAAGTAGAAGTTATCAAAAGGATCCAAGGATTAAAATCACGCCGTGAAGTTGCTCATTAATGGGTAGAATGTGAAAAATGTGGATACTGACTGAATTTGACAGGGAATTATAGTCTGTCTCAGCGCTGCCATTTCCAAAAATGCACTAATACTTTTAATTTAACAATGAAATTGGTTATTATATGAATTTGTTGACGTCTGGTGATTACAGCAGCTCAATTTCCTCCATTCATTCATTAAAATAACAATGACTCAACTCAGCAGTGAAGCTGAGGATGCTGCGAGATGAGGAAGTGGTGGGGGGGGGGGTAGTGGGTCTGTGGGCGCCGACGCTCCTGCTGATGCAGGTAAAATCAAACTGCTGAACGCCGGCCAATTAAGAAATGGGGGAGCAGAGGAAAGCAGAGTCGTTGGAGGTGATGATGTTTTGGTGCGTGTTCAGGTGTGAGCGAGGAGGAGAAATGACATCACACTCCTCTGACCCTCACGCGCCCACCAACATTCATCAGTTTGCCAGGAGAGAACAAAGAGTCACTGTAAGTCAGTGAAGGCAGAATCAAAGCGCGATGAGACGTCACAAAGCTCCTGACAGGTGAAGCTCGGTCCTCACCAGCAGGAACAATGAAGGAAGGACGAGAGAAGAAGAAAGCGAAAGTGACCACGATGTTCTCTACAATTTGAATAAGTAATGGTTAAGATTAAAAAGGCTTCAGTTACTATGAACAGTTTTCAGTCACAGAGGCGCTGCGAGACCCCGGGTCACTGCCTGCCCCGCCTGCCCTGTTGCGACGCCCCGGTACGCCATCACATTTACTGACATTACTCATAAATAAATGAGGGCGGGTCTTGTTTGACAGGATAAAACCAGCTTGATGTTTTCCAAGGGCGATGCTGGGAGGCTGGACTGCAGGAGAAGTCGAGGCATATTTGTCCTTGATGCTGCATTGAAATGGACAGAGAGTTTATCACGCCTGAAAACATCTTGATGCTGCAATGAAAAGAAGAGACAACGGACAAGAACATTTTGCTCTTGATGCGTTGATGTACATACAAACTCTGAAAACATCTCTGACCAATTGTGCACTTGTAACTGGGAGTATATCACACTTTATATGATATTCCTCCACATTTTAGGCATAAGCAGAGAGCTTAGGCCACGCCCCCCACTTAGCTTTAGCCTCAGCAGCTGCTAGGGTCTCCATGGCAAACCAATGTTAACTTTATCTGCATCTTTATCACAACTTTGGCAACAGAGCGTGATTTCTTGGTTTGAATTGACCTTTTGCAGGCGGCTCTCGGAGGCCGTCGCCTCTGTTGAAGTGGTGATGGAAAAGAAGGAGCCACCACTGGCAACTCTTTCAACTCTGCATTTTGAATTTCTTTATTACAGAATCCAACAGCGTCAAATAGCCAATCTCAGAGAACCTCTGTTTGCCGATGTGGAGAGCTCTCTCTCTCTGCCCACCTGAGTGCACCACTTTAAATACAGTCGTCCTGTCTATAAATTCCAATTCTTTAAACAGACATAGCCTTATTTGGACCAATGGTAGCATCTCATACAGCTGATGCCTTCACCCAGTCTACCTCAGTCCCTAACCTTTGACCTGAGGACTGACCTGAAAATCATCACAAGCTCAGACACTCCTGTGTCAACGCGTTCTCTCACTGAAACACAGAGACACTGAACACAGCACATGGAGCAGCTCAGACAGTAGATCAGGGACTTCAAGTCACCTCTGTTTGAAGCTGAGTGAAGGTGAAACTTCTGCAGAGCCCCTTTCAACTGCTCCGCTGCTAGAAGAGCAATCAGATAAGTGCTGAGAGGGATGGTGTTGTGATGGACGCCCTCAGACCAAGGCCCAGTGCAGCTCCCGGTGTGAATGATCCCAGTGTGAATGATCCCAGTGTGAATCCTTTCAGTGTGAATGCTCCCAGTGTGAATCCTCTCGGTGTGAATGCTCCCGGTGTGAATGATCCCAGTGTGAATGCTCCCAGTGTGAATGCTCCCAGTGTGAATGATCCCAGTGTGAATGATCCCAGTGTGAATGCTCCCGGTGTGAATGATCCCGGTGTGAATGATCCCGGTGTGAATGATCCCGGTGTGAATCCTCTCAGTGTGAATCCTCCCAGTGTGAATGCTCCCAGTGTGAATGCTCCCAGTGTGAATCCTCTCAGTGTGAATCCTCCCAGTGTGAATGCTCCCAGTGTGAATGCTCCCAGTGTGAATCCTCTCAGTGTGAATCCTCCCAGTGTGAATGATCCCAGT
>CAESWR010001107.1:603312-617198 GCA_903171835.1 Mullus surmuletus | reverse complement strand
AGACAAAGGGGGGAAAATGTGTTTGTATCCTCTGATGGTGGGAGCAGGTCCCAGTCTGCATCCCAGCAGCGTGTGATTCCATCAGCGGCATTGATTGGTTTGCAAACCAAGAAAAAACAAAAAAGAAAACAAAAAAGGTCAGAGTGGGGAAAGTGTGTTTCTGAGCGCCGGGGTTTTGAGAGGCTCTGCTGGAATGTGGAAATGTCAGCTTGCACTGGAATGGTTTGATGGTTCCAGGATTTTCTCTGAACAAAATGTCATTTATGTTCAAAGCTTTTCTGATTTCAAATGTGTCTTTATTTGGAGTCAAACACGAGGCCGATCTGTCAGCTAACGCCTGTGTGTGTGTGTGTGTGTGAGTGTGTGTGTGTGAGTGCCAGGCCTAATCTCCATAGAAACATCCCGGGAAACACTCACTCTGCGTTAAAGAGGACTTAATTTCAGAGCTCATATTGGCGTCGCGGCGCGGAGACGCGAAGCATCGCGGCCGGATGGATTAAGTCCCTGAAAATGACAAAGCAGTTTGTCAAACTCGCTCCTTTCTAACGTTAAATCGACTGCACAAGAAAAGAGGCTGAAAGGTCCAGAGTGATGGGTTTTCTGTCGGCCATCTTGGAGGATGCGGCGGCGGCGCTCAAACAAATAACGGCGGCCGGAGTGAATGCGGGCTTTGTGTTCCCGGCGGCGCTGACGGCGCTCCGGTGGCCGTGATGGGAGTAGAACGCTTTCATTCCAAGCATTTTCCAATTTCAAGTTCAAGAATTCATTTTTTTTGGTTGCTTCCATCGACGTGTTTCTGGCGCCGTCGAGTGCTGTGTCTCTGTAATCCGCCATGTTTGGACGCCAAAGTGTGCTGGCGATCATTCTGAGGGGAATCGTTTGTCGCTGCCATTTTTGTTTCAAAGCTGTCGTCAGATTCCCCCCGTGAGAAACATTCAATTAACTAAAGGCCCGAGCGGAGGCGCCTGGAAACACAAAATATGACGCTGCGATGGCTTGTAAACACTCCAGGTAATTGCGCGCCGGGGCGACGGTTCCGCTGATGAGAAATTTCTATTAGTGCTCCTTCTTTCATTACCAGCTCGGCAATTACTGTGATTTTCCCGGACATTGATCATCCCGGAGGCCGGCCGGGTCCGATAACGTTGGAGTGTTTATTGAAATCAAAGGCAGCGCTTGGATATCGGGGACGCCGTGCCTTTAAGTCGCGTGTTTCCTGGCGCCGCCGCTGTGGTTTCTGTCTTCAAAGGATCTGGTGACGGCGCCTCCAGTGTTGTCGAGGACGCGACACCGGCTGGGATTTAGCGTTTAAAGCCGGACCGAGGCGCCGCCGCTTAAGAGGAGGCCGAGAATTAACATCTCACCTCGGAGTGTTTTTGGCTTCGCTCGGCGGATGTAAGACGCCGGCCGGGTTTGGCCCGTTTCCGCCGCGATTGGGCTAATTCTGTTTCCCTGCACGTCTGCTGCGAGGGGGAAAAGAAAAGATGACAGGCAGAGGCGGCTTGAAATGAAAGCGAGCTGGCAGCCCCCCTGCCCCCCCCCCCCCTCTCCTGGGGAACGCCGGGCGACATATTGTTCACAATCACAGCAATTAGGACGCCGTCGCCGGGCGCCGCTCGGCCCGGATCGGCTCGCTCGGCGCCGGTGAAGAAAGCAAACGGACGTGTGTGATGCTTTTTTTTCCTCCTCCTTTTTCTTCTTGTGAGGCAATTATGAAGCTTTGCTGCAGATACTTCAGCGATCACAGGACTTCCTGTTGGGTTTTGGCTGCCAATGACAAACACAAGCGTCCCTAATTCCATGTCGCTGCGTCCCACTGGATTTGCACGCACGATTTCTGCTGTTTTTTTCTATATTTTATGGACTGCCAATGGGCTCTGGAAAAAAAACACACACCCTGGCCCTCGTTTGCTGCCTATAATTTCAGTAAATACCATCTGTTGGCGGAGAAACGCTGGCGTTTTGTTAAAAGGAAGGAAGGCTGGGTGGGATCTAACGTGAGGCTTTCTGCTCGGAAGCGTTTTCCCTGCGAGCGGCGACGGCCAAAGGTTGATTAAAGTGCAGCGAGAAGCTCTCAGACGTGGACGTCGGCTTCGACCGGAGCCGAGTGAGGATCGACCTTCTGACGAGCTGCTCGGGGAAACGGCAGAATCACCGCGAAGAGCAAACAGAAAAGGACATTTGTGGCTCTTTGCAGATGTGTGTGTGTGCGTGTGTGTGTGTGTGTGTCCTGAGCAGTGGTGGACTGAGTACTCAACTCCAAAGTATTGATACTCGTGGTCAAATCTTACTCAACTACAAGTAAAAGTTGTTAAAGTGCTAAATACTTACTTATAAAATACTTGCATTAGAAAATACTTAAGTATTCAAAAGTACATTTTCTAATATCAGTACATTGTTGTATTGTTTTCTCAGGTCTTTTACAGAACCACGTCACTGTGAAACCATCTAATGATGCACTTACACGTAGAACCGCTCAGCTACAAAAAGTCTGCAGAAACACCTGTAAGAACGTCAGCATAGAAATGCGATCAAAGACAATAAGGACAGACGTTGACATTTAATTCTTTATTGAAACAACAAGCTTTGCTGAGCCTTAAAGAAACGAGTAACGGCTTCCGTAAAATGCAGTGGAGTACAAATACTCAAAAAATGTACTTAAGTACAGTACTCAAGTAAATGTACTCTGTTACTGTCCACCGCTGGTCCTGAGCTGCAGACGTTGACTTTGCTGCCGGCGGCGGCGGTCGGCATGGCGACTCCGTGGGCCGAGTGTGTGTGAGGCTCAAGCGACGCCGGTCCATGTTTGGGCGGCTTTGCGGCTAACAGTCAACCGAGGGATAATGGAGGGGTGTGAAGTGTGTGTGTGTGTGTTCCTGTGTGTGTGTATGTGTGTGTGTGTATGTGTGGGTGTATGTGTGTGTTCCTGTGTGTGTATGTGTGTGTGTGTGTGTGGGTGTAAGAGCTAAAAGTCCTGCAGCTGCTGTTTCAGAGCAGAATTTCTCTTTTGAATAAGCGTCCTTTTGTTTCGCCGAAGCTATTAGCTGCAAAGCAAAGCGCCTGTCACCTCTACATCTGGAGCCAGAACCTGCCATAACGAGCCGCTCTCGTTAAAGTGAGAGATAAAATGGGGGGTCCGGGGGGGTTACAGTTGTGCTGCTCTCCAGCTCGCTGCAAAGTCAGTGTAATTCACTCAGCAGCTTCATCTGATAACAAAGAACAACGTTTGAAGATGCAGCAGGGCAGAAGGTCCAATAAGATAGAACATAATGATATTTTCTCCTCCCAAGAGAGGGGGGGGGGACTGGAGGGGGTTGGGGGGGTTTGTGGGGGGGCGGAGAAAAAAAATGTAGCGTTTTGGTCCGACAAGCTATTACAGGCAGCTGAGGCCTGAATACTGATGATCAAGAGCAGCCTGATAAAAAATGTGCATGAGCATGAAGAGTCCAACATGTAACATCTTCATGTCTTCATTTGCAGCGACTGATCCCCCCCGCCCACACACACACACACACACACACCCTCCTCGACCTGCAAGCCATCATGCAAATGCCTTATATAAAGAATATCCCTGCTTTAAATATTAACTCATTAAATTGCGGGTGGCGCTTCAAAGGTTCCGTCCTGCATATTTAAACGGTATCTCTTCCCTCTTTAGCGCCTTTCCTCCCTCCTCTCCTCCCTCCTTTCCTCCCTCCTTCCCTGCTCCCTCCTTCCCTCTCGATCTTCTCTAATGTCTTTTTTGGTGGTTGTGTAGTTTCTCTGGAAGTCTGCTGGGAGCACATTTGGACGTGGGTGTCGCTCTGACGTCATGTCTGTGTGTGTGTGTGTCTGTGTGTGTGTGTGGGGTCCGGGTGGAGGTGACGGGTGGTCTCCGGCGGGGTCGGCCAATGAAGGTCAGCAGACGGGTGCATTCTCAGAGCAATTAAGGCACCGCAAAGGTTGCTGGTCGGGGGGATTAGCGTGGGCGCACCTTCCGCAGCGAGTGTGAAGGAGCGCCGTGACATTTGATGGCGGCTCGGCGGCGGCGGCGGCGGCGTCACGTCGAGTTTGCACCTTCGGCGCCGCTAAACCTTCAGCCATTAGCATCCCGGAGCTCATTTGCTCTTTATTTGGAGGGAAACAAAGAGCGATTTACTCTCTTACGCAGGCGGTTTCTCAGCCAGGACCGCCAACTTGCTTGGGTTTCTCCTGGTTGCCTAGCAACTGCTCTGAGGAAAAAGTCTGAATCATGTTTCTTGGTGAGCTCTGGAGCTGTTTGATGGATCTGGATACCTTTGGGCAGAGCTGAGCCGGCGTCCTCGCCCCGGTTTGCAGACTGCACGCTAAGCTAAGCTAAGCTAAGCTAAGCTAAAACCACAAACACTGACATCCATCTTCTCGTCTAAGTCTGCACACGCAGCGGAAATAAATGCCCCCCCCCCCTCAAAGAAAAGAAAAACTGTCCCTCTGAGTCAAAGCGAAGCCCAGGATGAGATTGTTTGCTCTCGTGTTTGGATGCTGCGTTACTGCTGCTCTGCTGTTCCACCTCGTGAAGCAAAACAAAGCTGCAGTGGCGCTGCAGGACACACGCCGAGTCAGAAGATGTGTCATATGTTTGCGGTTTATTTGTCTGCGAGTGTGTGTGTGTGTGTGTGTGTGTGTGTGTCCTCATGGCTGCGAAAGGAAAGGATAGAATATCTTTGTTCTCCCACCATGGATAGATTGCAGTGTCGCAGCAGCATGTAGACGACATGACACAGGAATTGCAAAAGTGTAAGAAATAAACAAGATAAAAATGATATTGAAAAAACATGGCGAATGTGCGGCGGCCGAGAGCTGCAAACACAGAGAGGCTGCAAACACAAACACTACAAAAGAGAGTCGGTCCATCCCTCAGTCTGCTGCCCTCTACTGGCCTGGAGCACTTCTGCTTTGTTTCGGGAATTTGCAGCGTTTGTCTTTTTGCAGCGTCTCTGTGTTTGTTGGCGTACAAATGCTGCGTATTTACAAATACTAATACTGTGCTGTAGTTGAAGATGGCTGGGATCGTGCCGACGTTCTCACAGCCCGAGGATAATGATTGTGACGATTTCTGCTGCTGCTGATCGAAATAAAACAACTCGTTCGTTCATTTACTGCAAAGTGCTTCCAAACCACCTTGTGGGAGCAGAGACTTCAGAATGGAGGGAAATGCTTTGGAAAATGTCCTAACAAATGTGGGAAGATGGCGCCTAATTTTAAGAGATCTTTCCACACGTGATCAGTGGGGGGGGGGGCAGCGGTTACGCAGGTTGTGTTTCTTGGCGGTTAAATCCTCCCGGTTTTCACAGCGGCCGAGTGGAGTAAACACGTCCTCTCTGCTGCTTAGACGGAGGATAAGTGATGGGGACGGCGCTAAATCCTGATTGGTGGGCGCGGCGTGGCAGCGTGGCGGCCCGGGGGGTTAGTACTTAAGCACAGCAAAGTTGGAATATGCGAGGAGAGAGTAGTGATTGGGAGTAATCCTCCGCCCGGGATTACCCGTGTCTTTCATGCTAGATTAGAGAGTCCCCTGATCGGCGGCCGGCCGGACCCTCGCTGCCCTGACGGGGATCGATGCTCCTGATGACTGACCATCGTCGCCGTGCTGCTGATTCTGGGCTGCATTGTGCTCCACACACACACAAACACACACACACACACACGCAGGTTGTGTAGGAATGTCAGCCGCGGCTCGCGTCCCCCCGCGAGTGCGTTGAGATAATCATCTTATCGTCCGGCGGCTTTAAAGCAGCAGATCTGGATGATGCACCTTCTGAGGCCGTCAGCAGAACCGGCCAGCAGGAAGATTTGGGTCACATGAGAAACGCTGGTTCTCGCCTCGCCAGTGGTGCCGCTGGTGACGGGGAAATAACCAATCAGCTCGCTGGCCCCCTTTTTTTTTCTCTTTTTGCACTCAAATTAGATCAGGCTGGCAGGATAAAACCCACAAAACTCGCAGCCACTGCAAACATTTTCCTAGCAGACTAAAATATTCAGAGGCTGCGATCGGGCTTATAGGAGCTTTCAAAGTATTACCACTCGCAGGCAGCCACCATATTCTCATGGCAACGCCGCGAGAGAGAAAAAAACACCACGGACGGATGCTTATTCACAAGGCGAGAGCCGCCATCAGCGAGCACATCTGCCCTCAGAGGAGCCGCAAAAAACAACAACAGAAAGACAGACTTGAAGCTCCGGCTGTTTGTTTCAGTTATCGCATTTTTGCATCGCTGCCGTTTTTTTGTAATTCAGGTGATTTGTTCCTGCTAATTCGGGCCCCGTTTTGTGATGGATTCCGAGGGCTTTTGGGAAGAGGAGGAGGGGGAGGGGCTTAATCCACCGCTTTCTTGTGTTTGCGGCCGATTCAGCACATTCTGCCTCGCTCTCTCCGCTCGCTCTCTCTCTCCCCACTTTATTTTTGGAAACATCTCATTCTCGTGAGTCAGGCCGTCATGCTCACAAAGGCTCAGCCCAGCCAGCGCTCCCCTCCTCCTCCTCCTCCTCCTCCTCCTCCGGACGCCTCCGCTGTTTATGCTTCTCAGAACAGAGATCTTCGCGCGCAGAATTGAATAATTAACCCTTAAGAGTTCCTGGGGACGATTTTTGTCCGGCTGTTTTTTGTCCATTTCGAGGGTCAAAACCTCCAACAAGCCTGTATCTTTCAGGCTGAAGCTGAACAAGACTGACTCATTTAAAGTTGGAAAAAATATTAATATATGATATTTTGAAGGATACGCATTTTGTCCCCAGGAACTAATAAGAGAGTTTGCTCTAAAAATTCAAATTCCATGTTACTGCTTATCATTGACCATCTGAGGCTCTAATAATAATAATCATTAAATCCTCCTTGGATTTAATTTGATGGAAATGATTTGAGTTTGTTTTTTCTCGATTAAAATACTGTGCAGTTACGTAAACAAAATGGTCTTTAGAGGATTGAAATCCCCCCAGATAATTCATATTTCATATATATATATTTCAAGCTGAAGTTGATAAGAAAATATTAATGTATGATATTTTTACAGCGGTTTTTAGGGAGGGGACGTTTTTAGTCCTGAGGGACGTTTGAGAAAGTGTTTTGAAGGAACTCTTAAGGGTGAATACTTGTGAATTAGCGTTTTCTGGCTGTTTTGTGGTTTTACTTCCCGGCTCTGGAAGTGTCTGAGCGGCCGTCGAGGAAAAACAAGCAGGTTGACGAGGCGACAGTTTCTAACCTGAAGCTGCGAAGCTGGAGTTGAATTTCTGCTCCACTTGTCGGACAGAATCAATGCGATGATGCAACGGCATTTTTGGCATCCATCTTAATTTGCGGCTTGGAGGCTGATTGATGGCGGTTGACGTGAGCGAAGGCCGTGTCACCTGCGCTCCTCGCCTCCATTCCTCGTTTCCTCTCCTCCTTCCCTCCCTCCATCATCGCCAACCCAAAGGAAACACTAATTACTGTGTTTTGGCGACGCGGCGTCACATCTTCCAAGAGTTTTTCTGACAAATAAGACGGATCACTTCCTGGAAGATCCCACAAAATGAAATTGCCTTGGAAACTCCAAATTACGCAGCCAGTCAGTGTGTTGCCGGCGGCGTTTTCGCCAATTACTGAGGTGCTTGTTTATGTCATGTCGTTTTCTGAAACATATATAATTGTCTAAATTGTCGTCTGAAATGCTTCTTTTCTTTTCTGTGCAAATTACAGAGATAACGGCCAGGAAGCAAACACGTTCTGCTGCTCCAAAATAACTTTTGTTGTCTCGGATGAGAGTGTAATTTGAATATAGACTGTGTGTGTGTGTGTCTGTGTCTGTGTTTGTGTGTGTGTGTCTGTATGTGTGCGTGTGCGTGTCTGTGTTTGTGTGCGTGTCTGTGTTTGTGTGTGTGTGTGTGTCTGTGAAAGCTGGATTTTTATTAGTTTTCAGCAATTTCTGTTGCCAGTGAAAGTAACATTTCCATCAAGGCAATCAGCTTAGTGTGAGGATTGGTTCCTCAGGAGGGCAGTGTGTGTGTGTGTGTGTGTGTGTTGGGGGGGGCGGGGGTGGGGCGTATCTGTAGGCAGCATCTCCAATCTGTGCACTGTATTCTTGAGGGGGACAAAAATAATAAGTTGCATTAATGTGTGTATTTGTGCTTTTTTCCCTCCTTTTTCTGTAATCACAAACCTCCGCCGTGACAACAAAGTGGAACAAAGCAGGTTTTTTTCAGCATAAACATGGACGCCGCCAAACAGTCATTTCCTACCGTCTGTGTTCAAGGAATTCAATTTTCCTCTTGAAGAATTATATTTGCCACAGAGATATAACAGCCCTCCTCTCACAGAGTGATTGCGGGCGCCGTTTGGAGGCCGGCCGTCCTCGGTTCAGGCAGAGTGCAGCCGCCGCTCCTCAGCGTTCTGTCGCTTTGCTGCGTTTTTACCTTTGAAGTCACGCGGGCTTCATTTGCATGACGCAAAATACACGGCCGTATTTCTCACAGCGAGCCAAATCTGTGCATCACACGCTGCCAGCACATGCTAATTAAGACGAGGTGTCTCCATCCATCCATCCAGCGAGCGAGCGAGCGAGTGAGCGAGCGGGAGCCGGATATGGAAAAGAGATGGAAAAAAAAATAAATACCTGATCCATCTTTGAAGGAGCGAGAGGGAAAAGGCGGCCGTGGAGGATCATCATTAGTCATCAGCAGCAGCATCTGGACGCTCAGAGTTGTTGTGGAAGTTTTTCTCTCTGAATCAATGCAGCCATTCAGGGATCTGTGCGCAAAAACAGCTGGAATGAAGGCGGGACACACGACAGGATAATAACCTTCCGATCAAAGCCACCAAAGGCCTGATTCTCTGATGTTTGCAGACGACATGCTGTCCGATTTTCCTGTAGTTTGAGGTGCTTTAAAGAGAGAGTTGGTGTTTTTCTCCATGAAGGTGTATGAGCTCCTCACCATCGGTGAGCTTCATCAGCATTGACTTTTCCTCCACTGCGTCTCGTGAGCCGAGTTCCGGCCCGGTTTCTCTGTTGCAGAAAGTAGTTCCGTCTGTTGCTGGAGTCACACGGAGAAAGCGGTTTGCTCCAAAAAACAACATGCGTTCAAAGGAATCATACATTTGCATCACAAATTCTTCTGAGGCTGACCTCGCAATCACCCGGCACTACTTTCCCTCCGTTCGTATCACTGCGCGCACCATCATCAGCTGTTTCACGACCTTTACATGCTTCCGCCTACTTCCTCCTTCAGCTGATGGAAAAGTGCACGCAGTGATACGAAGGGAGGGAAAATAGTGCCGGGTGATTGGCAGGCTGGACTTTTTCACGGCCAAGAATTGGTGATGCAAATGTATGACTCCTTTGAATGCATGTTGATTTTTGGAGCAAAACGCTTTATCCGTGTGACTCCAGCAACTAGACGGAACTACTTTCTGCAACAGCAAAACTGGGCCGGAACGGGACGCAGGGGACGCAGTGGAGGAAAAGCCCACACAATGTGTAATGTCACATGTACGAACCCTAACCAACAGCCAATCAGGACGCGAGCCGAGTCAGTGAAGTAAAATCAAACATAAAACATAGCACAGTTTTTACTCTTGATTTGAACCCTCCTCTTTATTCTGCTTTCTTTGAGTCTTTGAGTGCCTTGAAAAGCACTATAAAAATAAAATGTAGTATTATTATTTCTATTAATATTACTCACCTCCAACTGGTGCTGTAATGTACACAGGCCGCATTCTCATGTCTCTGTGACTTTTCAATCATCTTTTTTTGTGTGTGTGTTTTTTGCTAAAGTAATCGGCCAAAAACAACCATCATTGCGTCCGGACTCGTCCACCATGTTTGTTTACACTGAAGTCACGTTTGACCACGCGTGATTTACAATATTGAGCGTGAGGAACCTGATACTCTGCTGAAGGATCGGTTAGTGTGCGGTGTGCGCGCACACACACGCACACACACGCACACACACGCACACACACTCGCTTAAGTCACTTTTGGGGTATTTAAGTGTTTTTACCCGACCTTTGGGGACTGACTTAGGTTTTCTGGAGACTAACCCGAACCGTAATCACAACAACTACCTCCCTAACCCTAGCCCGAGAATTAAGGCTGGTCTTTGACTGACCGTAGCTCCTGACCAGAAAATGCCAGAAGCCTGGAAACAGTGCCCCTTCCCAGGTTTTAGGACGTCCTAAACGCGCTGATATCTGTCCTGAGTCTCTAAGAGCCTCCTGTTCTGGGATACGCATGTTCGAATTATCACATTTGGGCTGTATCTCGAGAAGACCAGGGCGTAGGAGGTCAGGACCCAGCTCGTTCAACTCAGGGTGCCCAAAAACCTATAGGTAGAACTTGGCCCCATGTCTCTACGACCTTCCGTTCTCTGAACCCTAACCCTAGCTGGGCCAACCCTAACCCTAACCCTAGCTCGAGAATTAAGGCTCATCTTTGACTGACCTTAGCTCCTGACCAGAAAATGCTAGAGGCCCGGAAACAGTGCCCCTTCCCAGGTTTTAGGACGTCCTGTACGCGCTGGTATTGGTCCCGAGTCTCTACGGCGCTCCATTGCGAGCCTCCAGTGCTGAGATACGCATGTTCAGACAATCATAAATAGGCTGTATCTCCAGAACGCAAGCTTGTAAGAGCTCAGGAACCACCTCATTGCACTTGGGGTGCCCAAAATCCTGTGGGTACAACTTGGCCCCATGTCTCTATGACTTTCCGTTCTCTGAACCCTAACCCTAACCCTAACCTCAACCTTATCCTAACCTCAACCTGACCCTAACTCTGACCTCTGACCCAAAATCAACCTTTTAACAATTAGGGACCTTTACTTTGTCCCCACTTGCACATGAGGTCCCCAATCAACTGGTCGAGTGTGTGACCCCAATGTGGACATAAACAAGTACACACACACACACACACACACCCACACACACACACACACACACACACTCGCTTAAGACACTTTTGGGGTATTTAGGCGTTTTTTCACCCTACCTTTCGGGGACTGACTTTGATTTTCTGGACACTTACTCTAACACTAATTACAACTACTACTTGCCTAACACTAGCCCGAGTGTGTGACCCCAGTGTGGACATAAACGAGTACAGACACACACACACACACACACACACACAAACACACACACACACACACACACACACTATACTCAACACACACTCGCTTAAGACACTTTTGGGGTATTTGGGCGTTTTTTCACCCTACCTTCGGGGACTGACTTTGATTTTCTGGACACTTACTCTCACACTAATTACAACTACTACTTGCCTAACACTAGCCCGAGTGTGTGACCCCAATGTGAACATAAGCGAGTACAGACACACACACACACACACACACACACACACACACACACACACACTATATGATCAGGAGAGAGATTTTGTGCGATCTGTCTTTTGTTATCATCAAGTTTGCTGTCTCTAAATCTGTGAAGCTTTGAAGAATCATGTAACGAGTGTAGCCTTAAGTTGTTTTGTGCGTGTGTGTGTGTGTGTGTGTGTGTGTGTGAAAATGAAGCTCAAACACACTTTGAATTGTTTTTGTTGTGTTTTATTCACAAAGCTGTAATTTTCATTTTATATTTGGGGGTTTTTGTTCTCAAGGGGAAAATAGAACAACAGCAGATAAGTGCTTCGACTGGTGCATCTCTCAGGTGATTGTTGAGATTTAAGACGCATCCCTGGCTTTTATTTAATACACACACATCACATTATCACCTCCGCGCCACCTGAAATTGTGTTGTTTCCCCGCCGATCCTCTTTCCCACCAAAATCCCGCCTGGAAACATGGGGGGGGGGGACTCGCTTTTTGCCCTCTTGATGTGAGGAGATAAAAGTAAAAACGATTTTATTTAACACACACGTCTCTGAGATATGAACATTGGAGCCTCTGGAGGTCGAGATGAGCTCACAGAAAAGCCCAGCAGCACCACCCGCTAGAGAGGCTGCAGAGAAACATTTAAAGCTAAGATCTCCCGCAACTCCCTCGTGTGAGACATACATGAACTTTGTGTGATGTTTGAGTGGCGCCGCGACCTAAAAGGCTTCCTTGCCAAGCTTTTCCTCCCCACTCACTGCACAAACAAGCCCAAACAAAACCACTTAGTGTTGCAGGGCGCGTCTTAAAACAATCCAATCGCTTCTGTTCTGCGTCCTGATGCATCATGGAACCCGTGTTGCAGAACTTCACGGCCGAATACGCAGGGGTCGATGGCGCCAAGTTCACATGACTCAGCATCTGATTATCTGCAAGCAGTGGCGTGCATAGGCTTTTTTAAGTGCAGGGGCGGAATGAAAAACAATGGGCAGTTTAGTGTGTTTTGCCAATGAAGAGGGCACTGAAACATGTTTTTTCCGCCCATGGAGGCAGTTGATCATGTTTTAACCAGCCAAGAAGGCAATTTAGTGTGTTTTTTCCACCCAAAAGGGCAGTTTAGCGTCTTTTTTCCACCCATGAGGGCAGTTGATCATTTTTGTACCAGCCAAGAGGGCACTTTGGTGTGTTTTACCAACCAGGAGGGCACTTTAGCGCGCGCGTGTGTCTCACAGATCAAAGGCATGTACTATACAAATCCTTCCTGCAGCTGCTGATATTACTGACAAAATCCACATTATGAAGTCAAGAAGTCAAGGACACATCATCTGGGGAGAATGAATCCGTTTTTTTTTGTTTTTGTTTTTTTTTGCAGTGATTGCTTTTAAATGATGTAACCAATATATTTGATAAAAGCAAACTCTTTGGTAAAACTTGGATGTGTGTGAAGGAGCCGAGCAGCAGCCGGCAGGCGAACACGCGCCCGGCTCTCCAGTTGTGCCTTTTATTCCAATTAGGTCAATTAAGGCCGCGCGCCGCCCAAAGACTCCTGTAAATAATGCAGGCTTGGCCCGAGCCGCAAACCTGCCATTTTTCAAATTGAATTTCATTAGGAATGTTGGAGAGGTTGGAATCCGGACAATGAATCACTGTCAGCCTCTCTTAGGGCCAGTGACTGTAAAATGGCGCATTAAGAGCTCGCCTCCAAAAAATTTGCATCGCGGATTGCAGGAAGTTTGCTCTCTCTTCCTTCTGGTCTTCTTAAAGTGCAGCTCGTTTCACATATTCTGCTCTGGGTTTTTTGCCTCTGCACAAACATCTGCGTGCAGAGATCCAGGTTAACTTTCTTCCAGGAGGTCATTTTATTTTATTGCCACCCACTAACTGAGCGCTCTCCCGGCGGCGGTGCTGCGTCTCGGCGGACGAGCGCTCTCTCCAAATAAGGTCAGAAATCCTCATCGCTTGCTCCAATGATGGCGATGAACACAGCGGGTCACATCAGCGCTCGCCGCTCACTGACGAGGAGCCATGTGGAAAATCCCGCCAAATCACACCAACCTTTCTGCGTGTTTCTTTACATCTGTGGCGTGTTGGTCTGACAGCCTTTGCATTTTTCATCACGGCAGGTTGAGAATTAAACGATTGCGGCGCTTTGGCGGCGCGGCGAGCGTCGGTCAAAGAGTCGGTGTTGGCACGGAGACCCTGTTTGAACCTGCTGTCACAGTGCAGCCGCGTCAGCTGAGAGGAGGAGGAACAAAAACACTGATCAGAGGAGGAGCCGAGCTGCCCGACACAAACAGCCTGAGATAAACTATTCACCAAAAGCTGCGGGGGAGGATCACATTTACACGGGAAAAGTCATTCTTTCTCTTAATAATTTATGGCTTAGTTTTTGTAATTCTGTCTGAGCTCCGAGTGCATTTACGCCGGTTATTTTTCTTTTCATGTGAATGCCAAAAACCTCCGTACAAAACAAATTTAAAAGATGCGTTTTTAGTTGGATGGTGTGCAAGTTTGCAAAAATACTGGAATTTCCAAAGTTGGAAACTTTCCATGGGAATTTGGGGAATTTT
>CAESWR010001107.1:571595-588971 GCA_903171835.1 Mullus surmuletus | reverse complement strand
TGGGGTCTGATCTGCTCAGTGAAATCCAGGAAGCCCTTTTGGAGCAGCAGACATGCCTGGTTTTTATCAGAACTGAGCCAATGAAGGTGGAAAGTTCAGTTTCATCTGTGGATATCTTACAGCGACTTCAGAAGGCGGGACAATCTGTTGCTTGGGAAAGGTCAAACTCTTTGTCCCCCTCCTCCTCTTTCTGGAAAAAGTTACGGTATCACCTACCATCCCCACACCATGCACCAATAGCCAGGCCTCAATACCAGAGAACTTCTCCAGAGGAAAACTGTTGAAATAATGGAATGACTACATTATTTATTAATCATACATAGCCTCGTCATTTTATTTCACTTTGTGAGTGGTGCGGAAATGAGAACATGTAGACATTTTTCAAAGTAGTAGTAGAGTTATTATTGCCCAATAAATGTAAAAACAAAAAAGGGAAGGGGGGCTACCAGATTGTTTTTATCTTCTTCTGCCCTCTAGTGACCACAATGAATTAGTACAGTCTCAGTCATAGTTTTCTATAATCAAGGCGACATGCAACACTTCATAATTTATACTATCATAACTGTGAAATGAAGCTGGATCTCAGAGTTTATTCAGAATGCTCACCATTTGCCATTAACCCTCAAAATTAATTTCTACTATGCTGGCTTTATCCAACTGATTGAAATGACTGCAAATGATTATATCTGTTTGCTCTGTAAGGTTTGACAGGAAACATCAGAGGTTCAATGATTTTTTGCGTCTCTAAAAAGTCTAAAAAGGAAGACTAACAGATGTGAAGGTTCATAAAAGTTCACAAATAAAGTTTTTAATGTGTCGTTTGAATCTCTACCAGCCTTTCCCAGCCACCTACCCAGTGTGACTTCTCCATGCAAACATTGAACCCTCAAACGGCACATTAATTGGCCTGCACTGTTACTTCTGCTTGAACATTTCCTTTTCAAATATTTTTTTTTTTGCTTTCATTAAATTCAATCAGTCCCAACTCAGCCCTCCAGTTGAAAAAAAAAAGGAAATGACAAACTCTGAAATAATATCTTGAGCAGAGGTATTACTCTGAGATAACATGGTTCCAATATTTTGAAAGGAAGGAACGGGCTGATTAGCCTGAGGTGACACTGTAATGTGAGTTGAGGTATAAGGGCTGTCACTTCCGATTAGTGTGAATTCACTGGGAGGCAGCAAAGCTAATAAGAGGTTTAAAAAAGAGCCAACAATGAAAGATGTCATTTTCATCTCAAGCTGTTTCACTCCAATTGTGACTGAACTACAACTTGCATAAAAGTATGTGTCTGTGAGAGAAAAGGATAGCTTTTTCTTCATCATGCTGTCTTTTATGGAATATGACTCTTAATTTAAATAAACCCAATAGAAAGAGAATAATGGTTAGTATAAATGGTGTTATTATGATAAAACATTTACAATGAAATAGGTTATTCGACATAATAAAATCACCATATTGCACATTTAATGCTATGCAGACTGATACAGGTAAATGCAGTATATTTTGGGTCAGCTATTGAGTAGTGAAACTGGCACAAATGCCCACCTTTTTACATGAATTTTGGTTGTCACTGTAAAACACTGTATACTTAGTCTCTTTACAGGCTATAATATAGGAAGATGGAAGGCTAATCAAATTCGTGCCAAACTATGCCCTGTTTAAACCTGAGCTGAATTCTGCTTCTGCTTGTGCATCCAAATGAGGTCCACAATTCAGAATTGGGATGGAAAATATCTGGCAAAACGCTCTGATAGAAATGACTGGCTAACCGGATGTCGTGTTTCCTGTCTCTCTTTTTGAGAACCTTTATTGTTTGACCAGCTTTCATGGAATATTTGTTCAGTCAAGCATAATTAATTGAACTCTCTGTTTATCCAATGACATTAAATGATTGAGGGGGCACTGTAGCATGTAAAGTAACTCTCGCTGTTGTCCGTGTTTATCACCTTTGACAATTCCCTATTCAAATGAACTCTAACTTGATATGTCAGTAAGGTTTGTGAAATTTGTGGCCGTACAGGTTTCTTTATTCAAAAAGCCTCTGAAAAGGTCTTCATTCTGTCTGTGTGTAAAGACAATTTCTTGTGTGATGTTCATTTTCTTGTTAGCCAATGTGGGTCTGGTGAACCCGCTGCATTTGTATTTATTTATTTTTAATTCAACACAATCAAACAATCTTATGTTGATCTAGTACAGTCCACTTTGATGTTGGAGACACCATTATCCAGTGTTAGATTCTGATTTCTGGCTTGTGTAAAAACAACCCAATTCAATAGAACCTGAATATATATGAACGTGAAAGAACAGCATAATAACACTAAAACACAAAACAATACTATAGGACTGTGTGCGTAAACTCTCTTGTATTACATAAATAAATTGATTAGATATGTTAATATTCTCTGTGGAGAAAATTGCAGTTGTTTGTATTGCAATTATAACAGCATCTGAAATGCAAGAGAAAAACAAAGAAATGAGGAAGCTTCTTGGATGAGAGGTTAGATGGGACGTTTTAACAATTATGAGGTCAGTCCAATTGTCTTCCTGAAAACGTTCAAGATGCAGGATGACCTCAATGGCTGAGAATATCCACAAATACCGGAAACACTGCAGTCAAAGTCAATGTTAAAGGATGATTCCTTAGTTCTGTCTCTCTGCGTCACCTTCTGCAGTAATGCTGTGGGTTCTCCATTATTCTTGGTGTCAAGCAAAGGCCCTTACCCTGAACGCGGCATCGTTTAAATAAGCAGGTGAGAGCGATGCTTTGTGATTTCCGAGCGGTATTTGAACGCAACACCGGCCGGGTTCGTAGATCCGCGAGGCCGCGTTGGTCACCTGACCCAAACTCTTGGTCACGTGACTGATATTCCATCCTCGCCATTTTGCAATGTGGGAGACAGGCAGGCCACTTTTTTATGGCTAGCGAATAAGAAAAAAAAAGTCAACGTTTTTTTTATGCGTGGAGGACAAAGTGCGAGGAGGAATTCGCCGAGTCAGTAAGTACGTTTTCTCGCACACACACACACAGGTGACGCTGTACCGCTCGTTAACCGCGCAGACCTTTAAAACGCCCTCACACACTTCATGTGTGAAGAGTTAGCAGTGTGAGACTCGTGTGTGTGTATGTGTGTGTGTGTGCTTCAGTAGCATGCCGCGAGGCTAAAACTGGCGCTCGCAGTGTGTGTGTGTCCTGCTGGTTTTTCTCTCTCAAACTTGATCTTTTCGAGGGGCCAGCCCCCCCCCTACCCCCACCCCCCCGTCCCAGAATTCCACGGGGCTGTGGTCAACTTAATGCAACAGGGAGAAGGAAAGTGGATGCAATATTTTTAGAGCCTGACCTAACAGGTGCTCATCTCACACCGGCTGAAGCACATGACCCCCAGAGAGGCTGCACTGACCTCACTCACTCACTCACTCACACTCAGTCTGATGACAGTGAGCCAAGTTTGGATCATTTTTTTGACATTCTGTGACTTGATTTTGAAAGGTTTCCGGCTAGTTAATTCTCAACAATGGTTGGCTGACGTCGCGCGAGCGCCACTTGACGTCACTTGGAGTGAAACAGGATATGATTTTCTCTCCAATCAAGCATCCTATTTTTTTTTTATTTTTTTTTTATTATTATTACTGTGGCTGCACAGTGGAAGCAGAAGTGGCACAAAGAGGAACATGAGTTGTGGTCAAAAAGTGAGCAAGAGGAAAGTGTGGGATGTAGAGAGCAAAGGAATGCGACCACAGGAGCTATGTCCACTTCCCTCCAGTTCGGAGTGTAAACATATGCACATGGCTTATCACCAATGGGTTAAAGTATCTCACCTATCATGGTGGTGATTTGCACCAATTTCCCTTTCTCCATCTTATCACTAACAGAAGCTGTGGTGAAGTCTGTCAATAGTGTCATTCATACACAAATTGTTTTTTTTAGTTCAGTTTTCTGAGCCTTAAGATCCCCATACAGCTACTTCACCACTCAGTTTGGAACTCCATTTGGAATTGTCATAATCACATTCTAGATACAGATGCATGATCCACTTTTTTCAGTTCTGCCCTGATTCCAATGCGTATGTATTTGTACACCAATACTGATTCAAATATCTGAGCCAGCAATTACAAATGAAAATGTCATTGAAATCAAATGAATTTCACAAAATATGTCTACATTCTAAATATTTCCCAGCCTATTTGATTCATAATACGTAATACCTCCACTGTCAGTTGAATCAATTGGCTGCATTGCAGGAGTGCTCATTTGAAAACAGAAATTCGAAACAAATACAGTTCTTAAAGGGATGGTTCAGTTTTTTTGAAGTGGGGTTGTATCAGTTACATATGGCCACAAAGGCCGATAGATGCAGTACACAGCTCCCTCCTCTGCCTCAATAAGCCCCAATTGCTCAAATTTTGGGAAACGGAGCCAGCCGCTAAAAGGGAAGTATTATACCAAATACACAGGCTATTTTCTTTGCCTACAAGAGAACTACTATCTAATAATATTACCGTTTAAGAGTATGCTACATAGAAATGTTTTTAACTGCATTACGTTTTCGGAAAAACAACGTTTATGTAGAACTAACCGACTCACATAAGTTAATGCACTTTTGCAATTTTTGGGGGCAAAAATTCTATGTAGCGTCTAGTAGCAGCCTAGTGACCACTTTGTGTTTTCCCAGCAAAGCTGTTAATGAAATTGTAGAGAACGATGCTTGCTGTGGAGCTCTTGTTTCTGGGATGGATCAGGTTGCGACATTTCTGAATGTTATTATATTTGCTTATCCATCGCTGATATTCTCACTGCAGAAATTGCAAACTGCAAAGTTTCATCATCTCAACTAAAACACTTCCACACCATGCTAATTTTGCTCAGCAACCATAACTTTGTTGCAAGCCTATCACAAACAAGTAGCAGCCACGCTTATAAGGATTCTGAATTCATCACACCTGAGATACAAGATGGGTATGAATAAATATCCACACTATATAAACCCCTTTTATATATTGTAAAAGCTGCAATGCTTCATCTGAAAAGAGAAATCAAGTCCAAAGTGGAAGGAAACTTGTGCTTAAGTGTGCCAGTGTTGGCGTTTGAGAGTATATTCCTACGCAGAAGGCTGAAGTGAACATTTAGGTTGAAGTCATGGTTTAAATGATGCAATTCTGAGTTGAATTTAAATGTTGGTGCATTGGATTCTTGTTTACAGCAACCCTTTTTACACCTTACATGCTGTAAGTGTTTTGTTGACCAAACAATGTCATGAGCTTCTTCAAGGTCATAGTGTTGTTTTTGGGTGAACCAGCATGACTCCAGCATGACTTTAAACCTAATACCAAAAGTAGAAATGGTTACAAAGGATGAGAGATTTGTATTCTTATTTTTCAGTTATATTGTTGGGCTGTTTCGCCTTCTATTAGTGGAGTTTTGTATATCACATTTACATTTTCCGTATTCACATTTGAATCAGCGGTGTATATCGTGCACAAAGAACAAAACCTAGAGAAAGTAACGTTTCACATTTCCTTAAGAACAAGCGTCAGAGGCTGCTTGTACGCTAACTTGAAGAATTTGGAGTTAAAAATGGGGGGAAAAAGTGTCATGGAGCTAGAAAGATGTGAGGTTAGAGCTCCTCATCTGTGCTTCGGGCTAGCCAGCAGCAAGAGCGAACTGCCAGCTGTCAAAGGTCTAAAATTGAGTAAGAACGCATGGTCTAAAGATACGCAATGTCTTGGTTTCTCTTGCATCAAGTGGATTCTTTTCTCCAAACCTGCCCATCAAGAGACTCTCACATCTGTGTCTTACAGAAAGATAATTATGTTCTGTAATGTGGTGGGGCAGTTTTATCCCAATTTCCAAGGCAAACAGGTTAATTCCACTGGCATTATTGGCAATCAAATATTGCTATTTTTCAATATTTATAAGATGTGTTTTCTTGTGTCTGCCAGGTCATGGAGGAGGTCAGCAATATAGCTGAACTCATCCCGCACTCCTCCGCTGCCTCCTCTTCCTCCTCCCCTCCTCCAGTTCTAGGATCCCACTCTCAGTCCAAAATCCAGGAAGCAGAGAGGGACGATGCCTCCCGGAGACTTCAGCAGAAAGAAGCTGCCGATTCTCTCATCCAGGTCATCGAGAAGCTTAGCAAGATAGTGGAGAAGCGGCCTCAGCGCTGCTGCACCCTGACGGGACAGAAAAGGGTTCTTCAGCAGGGGTTGTCTTCAGTGGGAGGATGTGTGGAAGGAGCAAGGGGGAGCCGAGGAGGGTCCCCTCATAAAAGACACAAGAGGACCTTTAAGGAGGAGGAGGGGGAGAGTATGGACAGTAGTTCAGGTGACAGAGCTCTGTCTCCACCTGCATTAGGTGACAGGAACAATAACAATATTGCCTCCCCTGTGACGGAGGTGACCAGCAATGCCAGCAGCAGCGACCACAAGCGGACTGTGACGTGCTACCAGTGCAGCCTGTGCCCTTACCTCTCCCCGACACTGCCTCTGCTGAAAGAGCACCTGAAACAACACAATGAGCAGCTCAGTGACCTCATCCTCATGTGCTCCGAGTGTCGTTTCAGCTCCAGAGACCAGAGGCAGCTGGAGGAACATGTCAGGCTGCACTTTGACAGCAGGGGGGATTCCCTCGGTGAGGTCGCAGAGGAGGTTTTGAGGAAACAGGATGGGGACTGGGCTGGGGGCAGCTGTCATCCAGGAGCAGATGTGATAATAAGCTCGGTGGGTGGTTCGAAGGAGCTGCAGCAGAAGAAGAAATGGTACAGCTACGAGGAATATGGATTGTACCGATGCTTGATCTGTAGTTATGTGTGCAGCCAGCAACGAATGCTCAAGACGCATGCCTGGAAGCACGCCGGCCTGGTCGACTGCTCCTACCCCATCTTTGAGGATGAAGATGGGGCTACCACAAGGAAAGAGACCCCAGCTGCTAATGCTGCTGCCACCAGAGAGGAAATTGTAGTCCTCTCACCGGTGGTCCAAGATAAAAGCATGCAAAAGCTCCCCACTTCCTTCAAACTCCAGCTGTGTGTGCCACTGCCAGTCAGCAAAAAAAAGGACATTTTAGACCAGCAAATAAAGAGTCAAAGTTCAAAAGTATCGGAGGAGGATGAGGAAGAGGAGACCGTGTACCCCCTCAAAGACCTGAATTCTGAGGAGCCCATGATGGAGGTGCAAGTAACAACTGAGGCGGAATCTGAGGTAGAAACTGATAGTCATCATGATGGCGCCTCCGTCGCAGACAGCTTACTTTCGTCAGCTCAGAAGATCATCAACAGTGGTCCAAACAGTGCGGGACACATCAATGTCATCGTTGAGCGCTTGCCCTCAGCAGAGGATTCTGTGATTGCTGCGAACCCACTGCTTCTCAGCCCGGATGTGGACAGGGACCAGAGCCTCATGGATGCCGAGGTGGAAGATGATGTGGGAGCTGTTGATCCCAATGAGGTGAAGGAGGAGGTGGTGCTTGATTCGGTTGCCAACAGCCCAGATATTAAACCCTCTGTTCTTATAAGCGACTCCCCTCGGGATGAAAACATTCCTCCAGCTGGTCGCAAAAGGACCCACTCGGAGTCTCTTCGCCTTCACTCGTTGGCTGCCGAGGTCTTGGTTGCTATGCCGATGAGAACACCTGAGCTCAACATGTCAAGCAGCAGGATAGGTCTAAAGACTGTGACCTCCCCGACGAGTCCAAATACATGCCAAAAAGTGGTTGATGTGACCGCTGGACAAAAGGCATCAGAGGTTGAAACTGCAGCTACCCTGATGGGCTTGGAGCTTCACAGCAAAGGCCGGGAGGCGGGTTTGGGGTCCTTGCGTCTGGGCGAGGGAGACGAGGAGGGTCCTGCAGCTAAAGCCGGCATCAGCCTGTCTCTGCTCACTGTCATTGAGAGACTTCGAGAACGCTCTGATCAGAACGCGTCAGATGAGGACATCTTAAAAGAGCTTCAAGACAACGTCCAGTTCCACAATGGAACCGTGGCTGGAGTGGTTGCAGGAAGCGGAGCTGGGAGCTATGTGTGCAGTGTGCCGGCAATTGATGGAATGGTCGCTACGCCAGATGGCAGCTTGGTGGACTACATCCCTGGCAGTGAAAGGCCATTCCGCTGCCGGCTGTGTCGCTACAGCAGCAGCAACAAGGGCTACGTCAAACAACACCTGCGGGTGCACCGGCAGAGGCAGCCATATCAGTGTCCCATCTGTGAGCACATCGCCTCGGACAGCAAGGACCTGGAAAGCCACATGATCCACCACTGCAAGACAAGAATGTACCAGTGCAAGCAGTGCCCGGACTCCTTCCACTACAAGGTGAGGTGACTCGTATGTCATTCGGCCCTAGTCTTTTGAAACATGTTTTGCTGCGGGTTCAAAATGATGCGGCTGAAAAAGGCTATGGAGTGGCGAAGTCCTGCCCTTCTGTTTCCTGTCCATGGATCCTCAAAACCAATTTTTTATGAATGAGAATCAATGAGGAGATTATCACATATGTTGTTTTTGGTTTTGAAAGATAACATTTAATGCAAAGAAGACTACAATTTAGAGCAAAGAAGTTTGATAATGTGAGGTCTTGCGTGAAGCCGCTCTGAACTACAGCTCTTCGCTGCTGTTAATGCGAATGATAGACGTCACCACCCGCTCTGGGAACTCTGAAACAGACATGGCGATCTCTCTGCTCCACTCCACCGCCTTTTCCCTCATCGAAAGTTGTGAAAATGATCATAATTCGGGACAAGGAGAGTTTCAGTTAGGCCAATGGCGAGAAGCGGAGGGAAAGAACGTTGACGTGACGTCACATACATGACATGTAGTCTTTCTCATCATGTGTTCTATACATCCTTTAAATGAAGCAATTGCACAATAAACGCTCAATCTTCTGACATGAAAAATTATCATTTAAATCCACAAACAACATATGCGTAATGTGGGCCATATAACCGCTGGGAACACAAAATAATTACTTTTACTCCATTGAAACCCATTCATTTTTTTTTACGATCTCATAGGTCCCATGGGGGTCTACTGGAAGGTACAATGTTTGTGATTGTAGATCGCATTCAAATCCTGCATTGCAGATGAATGTCGTCATTTGGTGCAAAATCTTCTATATTCCATTAGTTATACCAGCCGTAAAGTGAAGGTATATTCTGAAACCCTGCTTTATTTCGTGGCGAGCACAAATAAGTACAAAGGTGGCTAAAGAAAAATTCTGAATGCACCAGTGAGAAGTGGTAGACCTTGCCAGAGAGACAGAGGGAGAGAGATGAAAGTTGGAGCACCCTAGTGCAGCAGAGTTAGCCTCGGTTTGATGATAAAGGCAAAGGAGAAAACTATTGATTCCACTGCTATCGTGGGACTCCAGTGCTGATCTGCAGTAGAGATTATCAAGTTCATCATATTATCTTTGAGATGTGGGGGTAGAGCTTAGACTGGATCTGTGGAGGGAAAAGGCGAGCATGGTGCGATTGTATAAACGTTCCAGAGGTGGTATTGGGGAGTCAGAAAACCTAATAAATTTGAACCCAAGTTCTTTACATGTCTTTAAACAGTTTGAATGAGCTGGCCTTCGAAGAATTGAATCTGAGGAAAGGAATATTTATGTTTTACCTGACCAACTTGCATGACTATTTGAAGTGAATCAAGATGCTTTAGTTGTATTTCACAAGCTGATCCAATTAAATCCAATAGATGAAGTCTGGCTCCATTGTTTTGGTTCACTGAAAAGGTCCTTAGCTGATCAGAATATTGTAGCACCTCATCTCAAAAAAATTGTATTGTGTATGTGTGTTTTCTTCTACCAGAGCCAGTTGAGAAGTCACGAACGAGAGCACAACAGCGTAGGCGGTGACACAGCAGCTCTCACATCACTTGCTGAAACCGTGACCATGACGGAGGAAGCTGAGAGGGTCACAGATGAAGGTAGAAGGGAAAAAAAAGGCACATTAGACTTGACGTGGCAAGGGTTGAAATGTGGAAGACGCGTAACACCGGCACCAAAGCTTTGATCCCTATCATGTGTGAACATCGCCAGGAAGTTTCTAACCTTTTAATTTGTTTGTCCCTGACAGAAGGTGGTATGCAGAAGGTGTTTAAGTGTGATGTGTGCGATTACACTAGCTCCACCTATGTTGGGGTGAGAAACCACCGGCGGATTCATAACTCCGACAAGCCATATAGGTGAGTTCTCACAAGAGCTGCACTATCACCTGACTGATCCAGGGTAGTCTGAGTGAAATGAAACATTGTCTCAAAGTCAACTGTTAAAGGGTTTTGGCGTAGTTATATTGTATGTAAGAAGTTGAACGGAACTTTTAGCAGGTGGACTTAATTGCTGTAAGCAGGTTAATTAAGAAATGTGGGGCATTGTTTAACGAATTATTTTAATTTCTGTTATGTTACAGCGAGATCAAGATTTTTTACTGTCCATTAGAAATCCCCTCTCATTCTTGCCTCAGATGCTGGCTGGACACAGGAGAATTTAATCAAGTAAATTATTGAAGTGGCATATAAAATGTATGTAAACATAATATATAATTTATATATAGCACGCACGCTGAATGGGTTAGTGAGGAAATATGGAAAACTGTCATTTTAATCATCAGTTTTAGTAGACAAACCTTAAATTATGTTTACATGACTGATGATCAAACAGGATCATTTTTGTGGTTGGGAGGTGATGAAACTGATCTTACAGTATCACACATCTCAAAAAAGCTTAAAACCCTAATACTGACTTCACCTTACTGTGTTTTCAGTATTCAGTATTTTTCTACCCCTAAATTTATTCAGTCCATTTCTAAAAATATGGCAACAATTACCAACATCTCTACACATATGAAAATTGAACCTTAGAATACCAATGGCTTGATTATTGCTCAAGTTCCAAGTAAATCGCACTGAAAAAGATTTAATTGATGATTCATAAAAGAATGCTTTTTCCTTGAGTTCTGTCTGAGCATGTTATTTTTGAGAGGCCCATTAGGTGGCAGTATGTACTCAACCAGCACAAACATCTCAGCGAAAGGCCTCCCCACTGGTTTGGAGCACTTGCCCTTTCTGTTCACACAGACTGTAGCTGCCATGAGGCGTGAACATGTTGGTCAAGTGGACTTACAAAAATACATAGAGAATCTCTGGAAAAGGTCAGGCAGCACCAATTTGTTCTTTCAAGCCAGAATGGCCATCTATCCATGGGTGGACCCTTGTATGAAAGCATAAGAGTATTTATTTATTTTTTATATTTTGGGTTCAATTACAAAGGAGTAGAAAAATGTAATTTAGTCCATATAGTGAATTGTTGACTTTGCTGCCCCTTGTGATTCCCATGTGTGATTAAGGTAGAATTGGTTATATGTTGGATGAATTGGAATTGACCAGAATGGAATTCAATGCAGCATCACTGTCTATTGGATTAAAAACAGGCATAACCAAATTCAAAACATTTAGCCTGGTTTGAACAATGCCAAGTAGGTGGCTGCTACATTCAACAGGTGATGTAAGGACTAATCAGCTTCATGGTCAAGGACCTGTGGGTGATGTGAAAATATTGAGCAATCTATTTGTAACAGGGAGTTTAACAATCACATCGGCCTAATAGATTAGCATAGAATCATACTAAACAGGGATGTAACATGTAATGAATCAGCCTTGCTTATGTATACATTCTTGTTTTTTCTTTGCACTCCTAACACCTCAGACTAGAAATGAAACAAAGACTATAAGCTTCACCCTCTGACTTTGAGCTCTAAGTGGATAATGAGAGGACACAGAGGTGCGCTGCCTGTCTGGAAGTCAGCCTTCAAAGGCATTTTTTAAATTTAATGTGCTGGAGTGCCTAGCCAGCACAATATAAATGTGTCAATGTCTAAATACTGCGGTGAACTACAAATGCTTATTTTAAACATCTCTTACCATTCACTTTTTCTGTCTGTTATGGTAGGCAGCCAAGTTTGAGTTTTACAAGCTCTTCACCACTACTACAAGCACATATTAAAGTATTCCCATGGAAATGCACATCTAAAATACAGCATTTCCTCAAAGCATCATTATCGGAAATCTATGAATGGATGTTTGAAAAATGAACTGTGCAAAACCCAAATTCCAGAATGACAGATATCAGCCAATAATTGATACTTACTATGTACAGCGTGGTGCATGCCAACAATGAAGAGTAATTGTGCATTTGCAAGGTGGAAAATGTGTGTTTACCGCTGTAGTTGCTCAAGAAAACAACCTAAAATTGGTATGGTAGGGTAGGGTAGCTCTGGTGTTGTGACATGGGTCATAAACGGCATCCACTGTCACAATCTCTATTTTCTACTTCAGATTTCTTCTACTCTCTGAGAGTCCGCATGGTTAGGAATAGCGGTACAGATTTCTCTAACAAATTCCAGTGATAGTAATGTATCTACATTATGCCCTCTATGAGAGCGGCACCTCAACATTGCGTGGTTGCAACCCCTCCAACACACACACACACACAAATATTTCACAGCAGCAACAACGTGAAGTGTCTGGGTTCACTTTCCTTCAGGCCGATGCCATTTTATTCTCCGGGGCTGCAGATTAACCTTTTTTTTCTTCATCGATTAATCTGACAACAGTTTTCTTGATAAATAGTCTTGCTTGTAGAATGTGTTATGATGGTAAAACATTCCATTTAATTCACAGTAGTCCAAGGTTCTGTATTCAGATGTCTAGTTTTTCCGTATTAACAATTCCCCCTGCCCCTGACACTCTTGTCTTCATTTTGGGATTTTTTTTCTCAAGAGAAGAAATGAAAGGCTGTAACGGAAAAATTGGGCACATTCATGAGACATAACTCATATTTTTGATTACTGTTTGCATGATTGATTTTGAAGTAACTCCTGCTAGTCTTTGGTTTGGCAAATAGCTTTCATCCTATTCCAATTCCCCGCAAATTGTTGTGTTTCTATAAAATGGGATTGTTTCAGTGTTGCCTTCGTCCTCGGCCCTTTTAAAGCACTTATTTCTTCATACCGAAAAAGTCGCTTTCAACCTCCTACATCCAGACTGCAGCACCTTTGCAAACATTTACAGTGGCAATTTACCCTCCACTCCTCCCCTTCCTCATCTGCCCTCGGGCTAAGAGGGAAAAGCACCTAATTGAGCAGAAAAAGCATCTTGTTACACCTCGTTTTCTCTCTCGCCGCGTTGTACCCATGCAGGTGCTGCAGCTGCGATTTCGCCACCACCAACATGAACAGTTTGAAGAGCCACATGAGGAAGCACCCCCAGGAACACCAGGCCGTGCAGCTGCTGGAGCAGTACAGGTGAGGAGCGCCGAGCAGACAGCCATGTCGCGGTGAGGGGAGATGCTGGTGTAGGAGGAGGGAGACAGAGAGCCTCCAGTGTCCTTGGTTCCCCCAGAGGGGCCTGAGGGCATTACCCATGACCCCAGTTTGCATACACAGAGACTTGCCGGACAGGTCGCTTTACAAATGAGCGACTCTCATCCGGTCCACCAAGAAGGGAGCATGCAGCGTTAAATATTTGTGACTGCCTCATTTTTCCGGCTGACATTCGTGTTTTGCGGAATTTGAATAGTTCATAAAGGTGAGTGCCGTAATGCTTATAATTTCTGACAAATCACTACAGTCGGGATGACTGCTCTTGATAGAAAGTAGGGGAGACAGATTAGTTGAACCTCAGTACGCATATGAAATCATCTAGGGGCTCATCCANNNNCCCCCCCACACACACACACACCCCTCCCTTCCAGGTGCTCTCTGTGTGGCTACGTCTGCAGTCACCCCCCATCTCTCAAATCACACATGTGGAAACACGCCGGGGACCAGAACTACAACTACGAGCAAGTAAACAAAGCCATCAACGAAGCCATCTCGCAGAGCAGCCGGTAAACACCTGAGCTTTCCATCGTTTCAGTACCCACATCCATTTTATTTTCAGACATTCAATTTGTTGTAATGTAGTCAAGGCATCTTCATATACAAGACGAAATTAGCACGGCTTAATTGTTTACTTCTTTTGTTTGATGAAGGTTCTTGCCGTACCTCATTTTCTCCGTACAGCTTGTTGAGACTTTGCTTTCATTAAGATGAAAAATGAAATATACTTTTCTGGATGCTGAAATCGAAACCGACATGAAAGATGTGAAGCATTTCATCACCTTATTACATGTAACATCACAGACAGAACTGAAGCTTAACAGTCGAATAAATGTCATTCATTACAGAATGGCACCAAATCAATTCAATGTCAGGCCAGAATTTATTACTGAAGCACATATCATAAACCAGCAGTCTAGAAGAATATCATTAGTTCTCCATGGTTGTTAAAACGGTTGCATTTGGTGGCTGTAAAGCTCGTTTAGACATGAATTTTCCACTATTTATTGTAAACAAGTTACTGCGTCAAAATCTCAGAGTTTGAAATCATCAGATTTTTTAGAAAATGGGACGACCGTTTTCAGATGAACTGTGAAGTTGCATTACAGGGCTGAGGATGGAGTATCTTCCTTTGTAAATGATCTTAATCTCAGAAGAGAGAGTCTAAAAAATGACTGAGTTCAACTTTGGCCTTTTTATCTCATTATTCATTGGACAGCCGGGGCTGATATTATCTTGCTTGTGTTATCGGAGAAGACGGGTCACTGTTGGATGATAGTTTTAGATATAACTTTGAAGAAGTTACAAATCTCTTTGTTCCTCAAAGATGGAATTACTCATCCATGCAGGAAAACACTAACCTTAAAAAAACTGAACCCAAGGCAATAGTTTTACATCAACTAACGCAATTCTTTAAAATCTGTCAGGATCATTTTAAGTTTTCAGTTTACAGTGATCAATATCTGCCATCTGTTAATGAATATAGGTCATTTAGATTACTGACATTGCTTGCAGCGTCAACACGTCACATTTGCAAAGTAACTGGCGTGTAGACAAATATATCAATATTTCAACTATTATATTTTTTCACAAAAAGCAGTAATAAACAACAGCAATCGCAGAAGTTAGATCTTTGTCTGGTTGTTCTAACCTTTCTTCCCCTGCTGCTATTTCTTCCTGATGCTCTCCTCTTTTGCTGTCAGTGCACCGCAGAAGTTGTCGGCGGTGCTGGAGTCGGTGTCCGAGCGTCCCGCAGTGACCCTGCCCTCGCAGGACAAACCGAAGGGCCCAGCAGAACAACTGCCAAGAGCCACGGCAGGCTTGGCGGTGGAGGCAGACGAGCCCTCACAGTGGCTGTCTGAATCTCCAGGCCATCAAGGGAAGGACCCTGCTCCGCTCCAGGGCCAAGCACGTGCCGGTCAGGCTTCCGTTACGGCCCCTGGCTTGGAATATTGCGTGCTCCTGTTCTGCTGCTGTATCTGCGGCTTTGAGTCTACAAGCAAAGAGCGACTGATGGAGCACATGAAGGAGCACGAGGGAGACATCATCAGCATCATCCTTAACAAGGAGCAGCAGCCGGAACCGCAAGCAAGCCTGCAAACAGCAGAGTGAGAGAGACCCCCCCCCCCCCAAACACCCAAACCCATTTCATGATGTTTCGTACCTCAGTTTGGTGGACACATTTTGCTGTGGTCAGGTTAGTATTACTGTTGACTACACCACAGTGGCGAAGCTTGTAGTCATTGCTCAGAATCTTTTCAGGCTTTGTTTGACCTGAACCGGTGCTGAAAAAAACAAACAAACAATGAAGTAATTTCTTTGAGTGGCACATCCTTAAACAGGAATGTATGAAAACACATTGCTTGCCATGTCCCAAAATTCACCATTAAAAAGGCACATCATGTGTCTGTAGGGAACTGATTTTGATTTTCAAGGGACACGTTGCACCTCTGACTGAGGTTCGATATTTCACTCTATAGGGACAAGTTCATACCTCACACAACCTCTCAGTCCCTCATCTGTAATTTCCCAGACTAAATCTTATGACTACAAGGCAGCTCTTTAATTGCTACTGTTCTATTTAATGTATTTAATGCGACACAGTTGAGGCTCAAGGTAAGGAGGTACATGTGCACATTCACCAGCCTGAAAAGGCTTGTATGACAGCTTGAACATCATTTGATATTTATCAATTTATTTGTATGCATGTAAGTTTCCGTTTTGCCAGTTTAGAGGCAATTTCTTACAAGTGTTTTTTTTTTTGTTTTTGTTTTTTTGTAATTTTACTTGTTGGATCGCCTTATATTTAAGAGGAGAAAGATGGTTCATAAAAGTTGACCAGAGCCAAGTAGGAATGAATCGTCAAGGTCTCTGTTTAGCATAGTGTGGCAGAGCATGTTGACAAATTAAATGACATAAAGGGATGTTGGCAGAGCTAATCAGTTTGATGGCTTAAATTGACCTCAGAAAGGTGCCTAGAAAGCATTAAAATGATGCACAGAATCATATCAGACATGCCTGCTTTAGTTATAGCCTGTTCACTGTTCTTTGTACATAAACTTTTTGTATAACCTGTTAGGACATCGATATATATATATATATATTTTTTTTTTTTGGTTGTGTTTTTATAATTTAGCCCTTTTCGGGTCAAAAAGACAGCTAACAGATTTTAGAGGATTGACGAGATGTGATTAGAAGTTTGCAAGAGAAGTTAATGATGGACAGGAAGCAGAATTGGAACATAATTACCGGCAGTTTCTGAAATGAAAACTGGCGCAATTTAATTAGTGTAGAGCAGGTTGAGGGGTCAGATTTGATCATCGGAGCTTTTGTGCTCACAGGGATGGTTTCTCTCCTGAGCAGCAGAAAGCGGCATTCTTTCAGCGCCTTGTGTGGACTGATGCCGAGCACGTGTAGAGACGTTTGAAACAAAGAGGTGTGAGGTCCATGTGGTCGCGCATTATTGGCATCACATCTTTAAACTACCTACGCTGACTCACTATTGATGTGAGCCCATAGCTTTTAGTGGAGCAAACTGTTGGCCAGTAACTGTAAAAGGAATAAGTTCACAAGCTGAGTTTCACTAACTACTGTACTAAAGACATTCTCAATCAGGTTGATTGGAAGCTGATGAATTCAAACTTCAATGTGTGTATTTGAACTAGGAAGTTCTTTTTAAAAAAGGACAATCCATAACTGAACAAAAAAATGACAGTTGCACTTTAATTTGTTTGCCAATAAACATGAATGTTGATCGTTATTAACTTGTTTAGGAGCTGGAACCAGAAGGTTGGTCAAGCCTAAAATTTGAAAATACTCTACAATTCTCTATAAAATTTTGTGACACAGACTGTTAAAGGCAGCTGTGGCCAAAGTGATCATTATTAAGTTTAGCTGTGACGACACCAAGAAATGGTTCTTTCTTAGAAAATCAGTGCAGGCGGAGGCGTAGCATCTGTAAGATCTGGGGAGTATTTCATCGTTCTCACGGTTCTCAGCCACCTATGGTGTCAT
>CAESWR010001107.1:501879-522190 GCA_903171835.1 Mullus surmuletus | reverse complement strand
GTACTGTGAGCTGCGCGGACAGTCGCACAAACACGGAGGTGTAGAAGTTAACCGAGGTTTCTGCAGAACCGTACTCATGATACATGGGAAAGTTCAACTCTGAGCTCAAAGGGATGATAATTATAGTATCAGTGATACCAGTGTCATGCAGAATGTTGGTAATTAGCATGTCTTTTTATGCTTCTGTGCCGCCACCTGTGTATAAAACAGAGAATATGGTATTCCATGGGATACAGAGCACCCTGTTGTGCTTCAGGCTGATAGCCATTTGATGCTGTTAGCCCACATTAGCCATTTACTAAACTCCAAACTGCAGTTGCTTCATAAGAGCTAACAGAAATTTTTTGGGTTTATTTTATCAGCATGCATAGGCCTCTATATAGTAAAGTGAGAAGCATTGTCGGTTTTCCATAACCAAAGACACAGACAGTAGTAGGAAGTAGTAGGAAGCAAGTCAGGTTTTCACAACCAGCCAAGGTAGCCAACAAGGTCTCCATGCAGGTCCACAGGATGCCAGAGGACCCCAGCTTCTTCTGCTCAGGTTAAGATTTGGCTGGATGTAGAAGCTCCATTGTGCTTTTTAATAATCTACCCCACAAGGCCCATGACAGCAAAATATGCAGTCATTTTCTTTGAAGGTATGGATTCCCGAGAAGTGAACAGGCGTGATGAAATGTCGTGACACCCGTTGATCTCTGCAGAGCTGAGAATTGCAACTTTGTGTTCTGGTGGCTGATTTTGAGGGATTGAATGCCGCTTCTCACTTTTGTCCACGAGCATCAAGTGTCTGAGCCTGAGAGGAAGCGGTTGTTATGTGGCAGCTCACCATCAATTTTCTGTTATTTCTACCACACCTTGTCCTTCCTGCTCCTGCCATTCACGCCACCAGTGAATCCCAGAAAGGAAAGTTTTGCTCAAACACTTACCTGTTATTTCTTTCCATTTGGCACTTGCAGCTGTAACACTTTATGAATGTCTAAGGCTGGAGTTCTGCATGTTCAGTCTGTTTAGTCTACAGACTTAAATGTAGTAACATCAGATTCCATCTCAAGACCATGTCCTCATTTATATGTTTTCATTTCACCATCTCCGTCTAGACAGCCACTTTACCAGACAATCGTTGCACACTGGGCGTGCCGATGTAAACTGCAGGCTGAGAGCTGGTTGCTTCGCTGCGGAAAGTTACTAAGAAAAAAGAGCAATAACTGTGAGACCAGAGATTTCTTTTACTCGGCCTGACAATGAGAACTGCCCCCGATACCGGCAAGAGACGATAAATTCCTCCTATGGCGGCATATTAAAGGAGGCTGGGAGAGGGGTGTGTCAAATCAGGAGGGACATGAGGTGACTGATATCAGCCGTGATGTTTCAGAAACAGCCAAACAGACACACTGCTGAAGCCAGTGTGGGTGGGTGTCAGCCCATCCACAAAGTTGTGGAAAATGTGCATAAGAATGAGTACATGGCCTCACACATCAAAGTCATCAAAGTTAGTTGTACTCTCAGCTAGTTTATTCGATTATTTTTTAATTGTTTATTGCATTTTTTCTTTTCTTTCCTCCACATTAATTGCAATGAGCTATTTTGATTGAAGAAATTAAGATGGTAGTACTCTACCAATATTACATTATCATCATCTATATCGGGATATCTCGGCACTCCACAGTAATGACTTGTTCACTGCCAGTTTCCTTCTGCTGGCTTGACATTTCAGCATTTACAAATAAACTGAATTGTATCATTCAAAAGGTGATATTTTGACTAAGACTTTCAGTCAAATTCTCCACTGTTGTTCTCACGCAGCAGCCACATCTAGATAAGTGTTTCTCTGAAGTCATGCCGCCGAGTCCATTCATCTCACTCACTCTGCTGCCAATGTCTCGCGTGAGACGGTGTGTGTGTGTGTGTGTGTATGTGTTGGAAGGGGGCGGGGGGTGTCTACAGATGGAGGCCAGTGACCTGCAGTGATTGTTTGAACGAATGTGGAATCGGAAGATGCTCTTAGTACAATGTGCATCCATTAAGATGAACTGAATAGGAGTGTGGGGGAAAAAAAATGAAGCCTAAAGATGCATTGTTCCAGTAAAGCCGAGATGAATGGTGGTACTTGCCTTTGAGTGCATTCGTGTAATGTGTCTGAGGAATGTTTCAGACGAGTGCTTTGTTTTCCAAATGGAGGAAACAATTTCTTAAAGCATTGTCTGCAAACCGTGTTTCCTCCGTATTTTACATCGTTGGACCAGATAAATGTTTAGTCAAATGACAAGAAATGTTTTGCATGTCAGACATTATCGGGGTTGTTAAGATCGAGGTGGTTGTGGCAAGACAGCAAACCAACAGACGCTGCCTGAGGGTATTGAAATAAAAGTATGTAAAGGTCATAACTTCATGACGTAGACCATTTAAAACATGTCTAGCCTGCACAAATACATCTGAAACTGGAATCCTGCGCTTTTCCCCACAATTTGTGTGTTTATATTTCTGAAATCTGTTTGTGTGTGTGTGTGTGTGTGACGCTTTCACAATGACCAAGAAGTGATATGCGGGTCATCTCTTGGGAAGCCAAGCTGATGTTTTGCCTGCCAGCGGGAAGCCAGCCATGCTGAGCCGCTGGTGAGGCCGGAGCTTAGTGTGCAGCTCATTAATGACCCACGACATAGACGCAGACCTTCTGGGCTCTGCGTGTGTGTGTGCACGTTGTATTGGGGGAGAAATCTGTGTAAAAGCATTTTCAAACGTTTGTAAGATCCTTAATGATGTTTCCCCTGTTTTTTTTTTCCAGGGCTTAATTTGTGAATTGCTGCAAAAGTAATTCATTAGTAGAGAAAGGACAGTTGTTTTGCATGTAGTTTTTTTCTTGAGAGTATATTCCGTCAATCAAGAGGAAAGGCTGCTTTGCCGCAGGGTTGTCAATTTTCTTTGAGGGCACAAAGGCCAAATGCCGGGCATGATCTACAGAGATAATGAGTTTCACTTCAGGGTTGAATATGATTTTGTTCGTACATAGCATGTCAATTTAATTAATAAGCAGTTGCTTATTCTATTATTATCGTTAACGATGTAGTAAAACGTAGACAGTCAGAGGTTCATAATTGGGCTCGCCAATTATACTCACATGTCTGCATCAAGGCAAGAAGCATCCGCGCACACACACCATCCTCGCCGTGATCTCCTAAAAGCCTCTCCACCATCCAACATTTAAATTTGTCCCCCTCAACATTGCACATTAAGACTTTGGCGAGTAGAAATAGCACAAACTTCATTTCAGGAGAGGTTTGAGGATACAGATCATTCCTCTTAGTGCTCAGCGAAGACAACTAGACCTGCTTAGAATGCATCTCCTGAATTCTAAGGAAGTCCAGCTTCCTTTGCTGAGCACCGAGATGAATCTGAGGGTCTTTACAGGTGCGTGATGCAGACAATTGTTATTCTGCATTCACTTTCAGTCAAGAATTTGAGGTGCAAAACTAGCAAAGCGTTCATCCATTTCTTTAGACTCCCTCACTTGCACTCCTTATCTTATAAAGTAAAGTAAATCTTTGTCATCGGCTCCATAATTTCTGGCTCCTTTCACATAGAGGAGTTGAGTAAACAGAAAGTGGTCCGTACACCTAAAAATATGGTCAGAGCCAGGGCAATGTTTATGCCTGCAATAAAACCTGACAAAAGTCTCTCAAATCCTTGAAGGGAGTCACCTCAAGGACAACACCTACTTTCATCCTCACGTGAGACTACATCAGCCCACACAATGCATTGCTTCAGCTCAGTTTTCATTGTGTGACCAACATCTTAGTTAGTTTTATGAACCTTTGGTTGTTTAAAAACTTTATCTTGAATAAATTAATACTGTCCTTGAAGAAAATCAGTTAAAAAAAAATAACGCAACACTCCATTTAAAATGTGGTTTGAACTTGTGAGTCACAGCATAGATGGAAAAGTTGAACAATAACAAAAGGTGTGTTTTAGTTAACACTCTGCTTTCATTTCATATCACTCATAATAGCTTTTATTAGCTTTCTCCAGCAGACATGTTGGTTAATCTAAGCACACTTCCATCAAAACTGTTATTCAGAAGAGGAAATTGCCTCTTAATGGACTTGCATAGCTGCACTTTTCTCAGGCAAACAATGTTGTTAAATTATGATCTTTCTTCTTGAAACAAAGACAAGGCAATAAAAATCCAGACTGGAGAAAACAGTGGCGCTTGTGTCTGAGCCAGTCTGTGTGTGTTTGAGCAGGTGTATCAGGTGTATGCTCGGCGGTCTCCCGAGGAGGTCCACACCATCCTGAGGGCCATTGGCGCCGACTACGTGGTGCTGGAGAACAGCATCTGTTACGAGCGGAGGCACAGGCGTGGCTGCAGACTGCGGGACCTGCTCGACCTGGCCAACGGACACGTGGGTGGCCTTTATGTGACTCGTGTGTGTGTGTGTTTGTCCACTCTTCCAGCTCTTGTGACTGGTTGGAATCTTTCACCCTGCAAAAAGATCAATAGTCTCACTCTTCATCCGCATGTCACTGTATCTCATTCAGTCCCTCCCCTCCCCTCCCCTCCCCTGCCCTCCCCTCCCCTCCCCTCCCCTCCCCTCCCCTCCCTTCCTTCACATGCTTCCTCACTATCTGCTGATTTTGATGTCTGGTGCGCTGTGCTGGCTATTTGGATTACCAGAGGCAAGACAAGCTCGGGTTTTGCTGTCTGTCTCCGTGTGATGCAAGACACACACACACACACACACACAAGGAGCAGGAATGTGTCGGGTGTGTTTGTGTTTGCGATGGCTTAAATGTCACAACACACACACCATCTGACATTTAGACAGCTTTATTGAAGAAACGTTGGCTCTGTGTGTGTGTGTTTCTGTCTGTCTTTTCTTTAGTTCTTTTGTCTTCCTGTTGTCTTTTTATTCAATTTCTCCACTTTTTTGCCTGGTAGGTTATTAAAGGATAAATAAATATGTCAGAAAAGTAATGATGCAAACCTGTTTCAGGAAAAAAAAAAAGGTGATATGTTCTCACCTTATCACTGACCTACATAGAAACTGCACAAAGAGTTTAATAAATGTCATTGATTTTTGTAAATACAAATCAGTTCAGGGAAAGAACCAGAGTGGAATGTTCTACAGGTCAAGAGGCTAATTGGTAACAGGTGAAAATATCACGTGCGAGTGTGAATCCCAGAAGTTAACTAGCAAAGGTGTGGAAAGCTTTAACGCTTTGTGACAAAATTCAGCATCAAACTTCAGCATAGTGCGGTAGTAGGGGGGCAAATGGAGACCACTGCACATCAGTGAAATCCTCATTAATACTGAGATACATTTGCTGCCTCCCACCCATACAGCCAGCCGGTTGCTGAGAAGGAATCTAGAATGTTCGTTTATGCTGCAACAATCATCCCGCACAATGTTCATTCTCTCAGCGCGTCCATGAACCCCAGGCAAAATTATCTTTAATGCTGATTTCGGAGAATTCCTTGGTGACTGTGAAAACAGCGGGTCGGTAAAAACACCAGCAGATCCATTTTCTGCAGCTTTTCTTTTGTCGTCTCAAATGACAGCAGAGCAAACTGCATTAGACGAGGAAGAAAGCTTCAGAGCCAATGCAAATAGACCTTGATCGCGGCTTAAGGAACAATTTCCCTGCAATCCTTCCGCTTTCCAAAAAAATTGGAATTGCTCAACCCTGTGACGCCCAGATGCCAGTTTGGAAGCAACTTTGTGATTTTGTCAGATTTTTATTTATGAAAAGAAAGTCACGTGTGCATGGAAATCGTCATTGTTAAGAATTTGACAGTGTGAAGTGCCTGTCAATCACTGTTGTGCATATTTACAGTAATTACCTCTTAGAATGAATGAAACTGTCAGTGATGCGTCGATGAGTGACAGCTCATTATTGCTTTACTTAGTTTCCTTACTTGCTCCCTTTCCACACGCGCAGATAATGGACGGCCCAGGAGAGAACGACCCCGACCTCGTCCCAGCGCCCCACCCAAGATTTTGCGAGGCTATCAACACAGACGGCGCGGCATACAGCTCCCTGTTCAGCAGAACATTTCAGAACAAAACCTTCCACATGTACCGGGTCAAGAAGAAGCGCAAGAAAAGCACGAAGAGCTCGTAAGACCCAGGCATGACTCGCAAGAACGTGGCTGCAAGGAAGATGGGGAGGGGGGGATAAAAAAAAAAAAGAAAAAGAAAAAGGCCTGTGAGAGGGAGAGACAAAGGGGAAGAAGGGCAGATAAAAGCACTGAATACTAGCTGTTTCTCTGTCTCCTCTCTGTGCTGTGCCAAGCTGCGATCATGCCCATTATTTTTTCAACACATGGCTCTATGAACTGTGGTGTTGGAGCAGCGGGCCGCTGCGAGCTCCAGGCTCCATTGTTTTAGTTAGTGGTCTGTGGAAGCGCCTACCGGACTTCAGCTCTGGGCTGTTATGTCTCCAGCCGGCCCGCCTCCTCCCACACCATACCGCTGCAGATGAACAGAAACAGAAACAATTATTAGAACCTTTAGCAGAACACTATGAGCACCTACTAATACTCTTAGTTTCATTTGAAGTAGTCTGCCATTTCTCTCCACCAGCATGAAATTGAATCCTCTGAAACCCGTCATCAAATCCAAAAACACTTTAAAGGTCACCTTCCTAGCCAAATTCATTTTCTGAAGTCTTATGTGTCCCCGTAGCATGAGTATGAGGTCCAACAATGAAAAAAATCTGTTCCCTCATTTACTTGCTTTCTCCACCTTTTGCCCACAGTGAGCTGAAACGAGCGGATCTAAGAGGTGGAAACTTGTGACGTGGAAGTCACTGGCCACTCCCCCCGGCTGTAGTGGAGGCTGCTGTCGACCAGCCGCCCAGATAAGATGAGCCTTACTATTAGCTGGAGCTAGTGTTAGCTAAATGGTAGTAACTGCAACCACACATTGTCATTTAAAGGTACAGGCACAGAAACGGCCCACTCTCAGGAGAGCTCACTAGAGCGACTTTTAGACTGGCTGAAATTAAGTACCAAAGCTGAATTTGTGGCGAAAAACTTTCAAAATAATGTTTTTGGGCATCTGGCAACTAAATGAAATTGTGTCAAATACCCCATAGAAGGTGACCTTTAAGCAACTAAACTTAGGATGTATTTCAAAAGATACATTCACGTTTTTTACATTTTTCTTTGCCAATGTCATTTTGGTGAGGAAATAATAGATCCGGTCCTTATGCTTCATGAATGATTGGCTTAAATATTGTCGCCTCCTTATGAACATGAAGGCCATCTCTTATACAGTCATAGTTTAGTGAAAATCACACTTTCAGATTCCACATTAGCAAAGTCTTTTTATCTATATATAGATGTATGGAATTACAAATGTATTCTCTGCGGATAAAGGCAACGTGACTTTTCTGTTTGTTTAAATGGGACCATTTATACAGTAGCTAATGTGAATATGCTGGTGCAGGGATGGATAACCAGTCCAGTGCAAAGAGACACAAAAATAAGCCCACATGCAGAAAGCCACGCAACGAGTCACTCATCTCATCTTTTATTAGCACTTTACTCCACCATGGTGATTCAGTATTGACAAATTTCTTTTTGGTTTGATTGGCGGAGATGACACACCACGAAAATTTGTTTACAAAAAATTATTAAATTCAAATGAAACCATTGGTTGTTATTTCAGTATGAAAAGGTAAAAATAGTAAACAACAGCCCAGAGAGCCGCACCAGAGCAAGATAAGAGCTGCACTGGTTTCAAATTCCACACTCATGAAGATAAGCAGATCAGCATATAAGACAACATGATCTTATCTTGTTTTAACAAACAAGATAAATGCAGTTGACATCAGCAGGAGGGTGAGACTCTTTTAAAACCCGGTTTTTAGTCATGACATTTACATGATGATCACATAAGTTCCTGTGCTAGCAGGCTGCCCCTACTGCCACAGACAGTAAATCACAGTATTGATCATTAGTTATTTAGCGTAACTCCAGATTCTGAGTACAGCTGCAGCCGTGGTCTCCAAATTGGACACGAAGGGCTGTGTTACATCAAAAGGGGTCTGGGATTCAATACAGCATCTTCACACACCACTATAAAGTCTTTAACAGTGGGTAGAGTCTTCTCAGTTCTCATGGAAATTAATTCGTTGTCGTGAACTCAAGTTTCAGAGATAATCCAGTCTTGCACTGCTTCCGAGATCCATCATCATGACAACAGTGAAATCGATACCATTGTAAAGAATAAGTGCTGCTCATTACCACATATTTCTCAGTGGCAGCAAGTTGCCCATTTGTCCACGTAATTTTACAAAAAGGAGCTGTCTGAAAGTTAGTGGAGGGGCGACATACTATTTTATTATTTTTTTTACATGAGTGTCGACAGGTTTCTGCTCTTAAGTCATCTTTAGCTTCCTGAAATTTGACGTGATGTCTATTGTGTGGTCGCATGTTGCATGGCTGAGGTATACTTTTAGAATTTCTTGGGCGGGGTGGGGGGCGGGTCACTTTCAATGTGTTTGATTTGCTCAAAACTCTCATTTGCTCATTTCGCTCTCATTTGCTCAACTCTCAAAACGCTCATTTCCCTTTTTTGTTCGTGAGGCACTTTAAGCTGCACTAAGATGCATGTCATCAATCTCCACCTACAAGGAAAATCACAAATAATTTAGAATCTTTGGAATCCCACCTGGGGGGGGACACAAATTCTATAGAGTATGAAATGATGTCTACCGTAAAAGTGAGGTCAAAGCTGGTGCCAAATGATATTTTTTGACAGTGCCGTTGTTGTGATATCTGTATTTTTTACCCTCCCCCTTTCTGGCGTCTCTGCGATTCTCATCAGAGGCAGTCTCAACCTTCTCAGTCTGTCGTCTCTCTCACACACAAACACAACCACAAACACATATGAATAATGTAAGTGGAGAGGAAATTGCAGCAGGATGACAACGACGCTGATTCCCTGCCGCTATCCAAAATAGTTGGCATGTGTGTGCCTGTGTGTGTGCGTGTAAGAACGAGACAGAGGGGGGGGACAACACTTGCATATCAAACCAATGCTTTGTGGTGAGCCTGTAAAGTTAGACGGAAGAGGTGGAGTAGGGGAGGACAGGGGAGGCTCATGTTTAAACAGAAGCGGATGAGCGATGAGAGTGCGTGCATCAAAACACGGTTCCAGACTCATCTGCAGCCATTCCTCGTCCTCTTTTTCTTCCTCCTAACCAGCGGGTGGAGGAGGAGGAGGAGGGGGTGGGAGCCTGTAATTATGGATTGGCCAGTTAGGGCTGGCTTCTGCAGTGAGTAGCTATGTAGGTGACACACAAACACACACACACACACACCTCCCCACCCACCTTGTCTCAGTTTTGCCTATATTTGTACACTTGTTAATAAGGACCTCTGTCTTTGATAAGCCGCGCTCTGGCATGCGCACCGACATCTGCTTGTTGTGGGGCTTCTTGAAAACGTGTCATTTGTTAACCGAGACGCGGCGGTGGTGGCCTGGTTGTAATGCATTCCAAATAGATCACCGTGGAACAGCACTGCATGTTCCCCCCTCCCTTTTTTCTCCCTCCCCCTCATCCGCCTTGATATTGGATGTTTAATTTGGGAGATGTCTGATTGCTTTATTTGAGAGTGCCGTGATGCCATTATGTTTGCCTAATAAGAGTGTACTAATGTAATTTTTTCCCCCCACTATTGTTAATTTCCATACATATTGGGATTAGCTGTTATATCTGGGGCACACTGTCTGCCTATGGTTTATTTAATGAAAGTGTGATCGAGCAAGCCATTAACCCGTGCGCAAATGAAGGATTCAGCTCAACTCTTTATTTGGGCTTGATTTTAGAGTGTTCCCGCGGGGTGTGTAAAACATGCATTTAATATTTAATTTCACATATATATGCTGATTACTCATTGTGCAGCACTCTACATATTGCACATAATCGTCAGTTGACATGTTTTGGCTTAGAAGTTCACCATCAGTTTGTCGTGTTCAAGCTTGGAATTTAAGTCCTCGAAGATGAGAACTATTCAATTACCGGCGGTGGCAACATAAAAATATGCTTATTACTTACAAAACTTTAAGTGTGTCTGTGACTTACAGATTTTAGTTCTATTTAAAGTTGTACCCCAAGAAATCTCTTTCTACGACGTTGGCTGTCTATCAGGGACAAAAACAAAGAATTGAAATAGACAAATTTTGCTTCAGACACTGACGTGTGTGTTGTCGACCAAACCACCAACTAAATACACTTTAGTTTAGTTTAAATACACCAAATTTACAATGCAACACTACTGTAACAAATGTTTTATACAAACCCAATCATTGACGCCCCATACTTTGTAAACATAGGACATTGAAGTCCCTCGATAAATTGATGGCTGGATATGACCGCAAATTTGTAACGGGATCTGTAGGGCCAACTCCAAAATGTTTTGTACGTATTTGGTCTGGCGCAGGTTTAAAATACTGCCCCCCCCCCCAAATAATGTCTTATTGTTCCGCTATTTAGCATTCGTGAGCCCGGCTTGCTGTCTACTCACTGTCGTCTGAACATGAAGATTGAGTGACGCCGACTGCAGAATGTAAATATCTCTTTATAAAGGTGCCAAATAATAATTCCGACATGTACGAGCGGCCACTTGTGTTGTTTGTCTGTAAAAACAGCGTAATGATACAGCAGCGAGGGTTTGGGTGTTCTTATCAATGTCTTAGGCACGAGGCTGCTTACATGGGCCAAGCAGGAATACCGGTACACTGTCCACTTCTGTGTTTGTGAGGGGATGTTTACATGTACAGTTTGGTTATTATCAATTTTGCTCTCCTTTTGTTTCTGCACAAAATCCTATTGTTGTGCAGTTTGGATGTTTTTCATGCCCTAAATTATGCTGATGTTTGTTCTCATTTCAGTAGCGATTAAGTTGTTGGTGTAAGATTCCTGTGAGTTGAATTTTTTCCCAGTAACCAGTGTTAAGAGATTTGGACACATTCATGTACAGTGGCAATGTTCAATAAAAGTCCTTTTATTTACAACTGTCTCTTTTTTCCAATTCTTTCCATTCTCTGGTTCCTTCTTTCAAACACAATCACAATTCAGCAGTCACTGGTGCAAAGAAATTAATTTATTGAGGAAAAAAAGAATGCAAATACAAAACACTTATACTTGTCAAAGCTCATCACCATCGTAGTGATTAAAAAAAGATATGTTCATTTTTTATTTTTCCTCAGAGGCTGCACATTTTTGACCGATGGAACTTTTTCTTGACCGGAAAAAGAGCAATAATTAATCTAGCTCTGTATTTACAAATGAGGTAAAAACATTAACTTTGTCCACAACATGTCTGCACCCAGAACACAACATTTAAGAAGCCGTTTTTATGGTACAAATGAAGAGTGGCGGGGAGTGAGTCGCTGCTCCGGGCGGCTGCAGAGAGAGAAGTGAAGCATGAGTCTTCATTCTCAACAGCAAAGCTTTACAGAGTACAAAAAACAATCCCTCTCTTCTTTTTATGTACTCTGTTTTTAAAAAGTGTCTTTCTTTTAGGCATCATTCCACAGTGAATTGCACCCTCACCTGACCATCTTATCTGTTGCTTTTAAAAGCCACACTATTCCCTCTGCTTTTCAGAAAATAGCGTGTTTCTGGAAAGCCATAATCTGGGAGGAAACTCTTTTGTTGCCCCCCCCCAAAGTATCCTGGATCCTTTGGTGTTTTTGTGGATTTCTCTCTCTTTTCTCTTCAGCATGACAGCAAGCCATCAGACCCTATTAGGATTAGCAGCCTGATGTGTTTTCATACACTCCTACCTCTTAAACCGCTCTCTGTCGACAGACTCGGCTCTACTGGCAAGTGTGAGGAGAGGGTTGCTGCTTCCACGGTAAATGCAGCGGCTGAAATAGCAGAAGAAGCCTGGCTGGGGTTTCTTTTTTTCCCCCATAGGGCTCTGGGGAGAGGAAAAGGTGGCTAAAGACACATTACTTTTGTATTAATGCCATTTTCTGTGCAGCAAACCATTTCTGCAGAAAACCACTGCTTGCAGCACTCCCCCCNNNCCCCCCCCCCCCCCCTCGAGTGCCCCTCCTGTAGCATCTTCGCTCTGTGGGGCACCAGTGGCACGTTTTTCCACTGAGCTAGGCACTTGTTGAGATGGTTCCTCGCTGCCTCCCTTGTTTTTGTGTACTCCGATTCAACCCTCTAGCCTGTAATCATCTCTCTCCAAAGGTGGACACAACAGGTTGCTCTCTAAATCTTCTTGTCTCTTCACTGATTTATTCTTTATGCCTTTTTTGGACAAATTATCCCACTTCAACAGGAACCCTTTTTCGTTCTTAATCAAGGGGAGGAAAGAAGTCCATCATCCTGATGTGACAAGGAAGCCAAACAAGAGGAACACTCCTTTCAATGGCTGACAATTCACAGCTAGATAAAAGCTGCAGTTCTTATTTTCCTGCAAATATCCTATCAGTCCTTTTCCCCCCTCAATTACAACACTGTTTCACGCAAGAGCATGCTGCAATTTGGCAAAAGATAAAAAAATAAATGCGTGAGCTGCCTGTGACACAGGCATCACAGCTCCAAACTATATATATATCAATATATACTTAGAATCCTCCCTTCCCCTCCTACTCCAATTTGTATTTACTGAGTAGTCACCTTGGAAAGCTGTTTGACATAGTTTGTATTCTACCAAGCAATCGTCCGTTAAAGTAGGCCCTGGCTGCTGCCACATTTGGTATGCCTGAGGAGGAACGCATTTGGAGCAGAGCAACAGAGCAAGTATTTCCTTCAACCCGCAGTCCGCGTGTCCTCTCCCATTTCTTTGCTACAAAGCAGTTTGAATTTTTGTGCACCCTCCCTTGGGTGGGGAGGAACGAGCAGCGGAGGGGCGCAAATGACAATAGGAAATCAAATGACGACGAGGGCACAGTAGTAAGTAGCTTGATGCTTTACGACCCACAGAGCGTTGAAAGCTGAAACACCCAACCAATACAGAATTACTTAAACCAGCAAAGGACACGTTACTAGGAGAAAACAGAAGAAAATCTCACCCTGCAACCCAGTGACGGTTGAAGCACTTTTTTTTTTCAAACATTGACAGAAGCTGTGTACAGCCAGGCAGCGAGAACACAATGTGTCCACTATGTACTGAAATTTCACACTCTTTTCAATGGGCTACTCAAGATGATTTTCATTCAACTTCACAGTCTCAGCAGAGTGCAACACTTTGATTATATACAAACAATACATTTATCATCAGCAGGGCTAAAAAAATCTATTCTAGGTGGTTTGTAGTTGCTGGACTGTAAAAAAAAACCTGCCCATAACTCTTTCCTTTCACATTTACGGGTCTTCAGCTGACATTTATCCAGAGCAGCTTACAATGAGAGTTAGAAAATGGAGGGAATTCTGGATTTAAGCGGGCAGAGACTGGAACTGATTTTTCCGACAGTGAAGCTAAGCTCCATCATGATGAGTAGCCCGGGCGGAGACAGACGTTCAGAAGCCTTTAACCTGACTGGCAGGTTTGATAACGGCAAAATTGTCATCCAAGGTAGAAGGAGTGCAGAGCGACAGGCCCTTTTCACAGAGACACTCGTCTGTCTGTGACGGTGTTGCCTTGATTGACAGGGCTCATCTCGCGGTAAATAAAACACCTTCTGTGTCAGTCGTCAGCGAGCGAGGGGTGTGGTGAGAACCCATGCTGGGTGGGTCTCTCTGTTCTGTGGCTGGTGTCCCGACCCGCTCCCTGCTTTGTGTCCGCTAAGTGAATGTTTTTGAGGCACGCCCCGCAGAGGGGTCCGACAAATGGGGCTGTTTGAGTGAGTTCAAAGATCGCTGGCCTCGGCTCGCTCGTATAGCGCCCGCAGCTTCTCGAAGCGAGGACCCCACTCCCCGAGAGTCTCCTCTCTCCTGCCCTCTTCCCCCCCGTCCCCGCCGTTCCCTGCGTCCAACCCTGCTGAGCTAAAGGAGCTGAGGGAGCCGGCAGGTGAACCCCCTCCCTCGGTGGAGAACACCTGCAGGGAGTCAAACGGCCCCGTGTCTGGGTGCTGGTCGGCGTCGCGGATGATCTCGCACAGGTAGCGAGCCAGATCCTGGCTGGAGAAGGTCAGCGAGCGCCGCAACAGCTGCGAGGCCTGAGCCTGACCCTGGGCGGGGGCGCGAGTGGGCGGGACGTCTCTGCGCAGGCTGGTGGTCATGGGGGTGGTGGAGGAGCTGACCGTTGGGGGCAGCGTGGTGGAGCTGGTTGTCCGGCTCAGAGGGTCCAGCGGCTGAGCGGGGGGTGGAGCTGGTGGCGCCTGGTGGGAGAGGTGGTGGTGGTGGTGATGGTGATGGGGGGGCGGGGGGTGGTGCAGAGCTCTGGAGCGGCAGTACTGGACTGACTGGGCCGGACTCGGCTGGAGAGACTTCTGCAGCTCAGCCATGTCGTAGGCATTCTAGGCACGCACACACACACACACACACACACACACAAATAAAAGTTAGTAGAGAACCCGCCCACACCAACAATCAAAAAACCCTTACATGTTTTCGGGTCACGCAAACGGTTTTTGCATTGACGTGGATAACGAAAAGTAGGTTTTAGTTTTTTCTCATTATGCGTTGTTTTTCCTGTAATGTCCAATTTGAAGTTGTTTACATTCTGACACAAATAATTACAAATTATATTTCTTTTCCTTTGAGACACCATCATTTAACCAAAACATTGGCTTCGCCCCATTGGCCAATGCGTTTTTACAAGCTAACATATCGCCTCCGCCTGCTAGTGTGCAGTATACAATGTACAGCGTTTTAATTGTGTTTTGCGTTTGCACGTACACAGGAATGTCCGTTTCGGAAAAATGTTGGTGTGAATGTGAATTTTTGGGAAAACAGGAGGTAAAAACTTGCCGGGTACATGTGGACAGGGTATGATGGATATGAGAGAGGACCACAGATAGTGAGCAGGGCAACAGGCTGAACGTTTTGGGCAGAGAGATGAGTGGGGAAAAAGATGAAATGTGACGGAGAGAGAGCCAAAAAATGAAAAGAGAGCAGAAAAACAATCGTGTCTTTTACCGCGCAATGTTCCACCTATTTAAGCTTCCAATCTATCTCCATTTACTGTCGCCGAGACCCTCATCATCATCATTTTGAGTATGTGTGTGAGTGTGAGTGACAAAAGAAAAGAAAAACGAGAGCGGGATTCACAGGCGAGGTCGGGGGCGTCTCGCTGTTTATCGTCCACTCACTCTCGGCACAGCACCGAGCTTCAGGAGGCGTCCTCCTCGTTACGTCCGCATGCGCTGTAACAGCCAATCACTCCAACCTTGATGATGTGTGTTCCGCCGAAACTGTAACCGCGGCAGCAGAGATTACGAGGGGGAAAAAAAGGAAGGGATGTAGGAGGAGGAGGAGGAAGAAATGATACACATGGAGGAGGAGGTGTGGGTTGCTCTGTAAAATTGATTATGTGATGAGTGTAGAGAGTTGTTTGATTCCTCCAGAGAGCTCTCAAACACTCCCGAGAATTAGCCGCAGCATCTGCTCCTGCTAACGGCCACCAAGAGCCTGCCACGTTTGCCTGCAGGTGACGGAGGTGGAGAAGAGTGGGGTGGTGGGGGTTTGGGTTACTGACAAGGTGTGACAACACCTGTGAGCACTGCTATATCTCTTCTCGCGTGTGTGTGCGTGCGTGTATTAGTAATGCAGCAGTGTTTTCTTTCGATCAAAGCTGTGATATTATGCAAGCTCTTAAGTACTGCTGAGTGCCGGTGGGTTACAGTGGCTGTTGGAAAGAGGAGATAAGGATTTTGCGTGGGCCTAATTAAACCGCTCACACACACACGGCAAAAGGATTTCATTCCAGATGAAATGGAAGCGGTTCGGGAGATCCAATATAAAAGGTTGCGAGGAAGCAGGGTGGGCGGGCGTACCTGGTCCTCCTCGCCGCCCCCCTCCTCGTCATAGTTGAGGACGTTCTCCCGGATGTCTTCCCAGCCGTCGTGGTGCGCCGAGACGTGGTAGACGCCCTCCTTCAGCCCTTTGTAGCTCCTCCAGCGGGTGTAGAGGAAGATTCCCAGCAGCAGCACTGAAGGAGAGACAGGAGAGCAGACAGGGGTCCATCAGTTTGGACATTAGCATCACAAATTAAATGATTAAGATCTTTCATCCAATTAAAGCTCCAGGGCCCCGGAGAGGCAGCGTGTGATGGACTTGGCCTCGAGGATCATTTGTTGAAAATGTGAGCTGAAACATGATGAGCTGCTGACTGATAGCGGCGGCTCACGGTTAATGCTACCGAAAGGTATTTCACGGCGTGTTTGACTGAACATCAACGGAGAATTGTTTCACTACACAGCCAGCAGCACCACACGGATACATTTTACTAAATCTAAGACTTTCCACACAGCTCCATCATTCTGTTCCACTCCAGGGAAACGTGAAAGAGTCCTTGGGCGACCAAAGTTGTCATGTGTGTGAGCCTGAGAGACAACTTTCAGCTGAGCAGGTGTTTAAAACCTGAGCAGCAGAAGCACAGCAAACTCATTCCTTATTACATTTTGTCAGGTTATTTTTCTGAATTATAACCAGCAAGGTTGACCAACCTTGGGAGAGCAGAGGGGATTTGAAATGTCAACGGCTCTTTTCTATTATGTTTGTGTTTTTGTACATTGTATATTCAATTCCAAAACAGCAAATTGATCAATAATGAAATTAATGGGAAAGGTTGCATCTCTCTCAGCTCCTCTTACAAAGGTAAGATGGGTCTCAGGTGATAGGTGGTAGTCCGCTACTGTGTCGCAGGGGCTAAAACTGTGTTCCACATCACACACTTAACACACGATATACTCAATATTTCAGTGTGCAAGGTGTGTTACATCGATTTTAGACCCTCAACAAACACCACATAGTGACATGTGGTTTGATATCGCTCCTTGGTTGAATGCAAGTGCAAAAATTTGATTTGGAATGGCACTGCACTGTCAAAAAAACTTGTCACCCATTGTGTGATTTGGAACACAAGAGAGATGAGTCACTTCAAAGGAACAATCCTGCTGACCCTTGGTAACAATAAATTATTTTGCAGATCTTTATCTCAGTTAATGAGAAAATGACCATGCACCATTGATATTGTGACTCATTGAGTTTTTTGTTTTTTTTGTATATATTCATACGCTGGAATGACGTAAAAAGTAGCAGTAATACATCAACCGCTGGATCCCTTATTAATCAAACTACAATAGCTGAGAGCTCAATACGAGCAGCTCAACTGACCCGCATCAGATTATATAATTAAAGATTCAATCATCACAATCGGCCCACTGACTAGCTGACACTTTTTTCAGATGCACGTTTTCAGATGGAGATTAAAATGATGGTTCACATGCCATCGTTTGTAATTGTGTTTTCGGGAATTTGTGAGAACTAACTTGCAGGTGTTAAACTGTTAATTAAATCTGCCAACAGAAAAGAGAATGCATTTGCTGACTTAAACAAACCTTTCGTGAGAAATCTTACTGGAAGGTGTTAACAACAATCAACAGTGTACGTGTGGAAAATCAATGTGAACAGCTACTAATAGGGGATCTCACACATGCAGACTTCAACCCGTCTGCATACATCTCACATTCTATATGTGACCTTTCCAGATTCCAAGCCTCCCCATGTCTCGCTTCCTCCCCATCACCTCTTGCCAAAATTAAGACTTCAAAATTCACTCTCCATAATTTCAACCTGCTTCACATTAGCACATTTCCAATGCCTAACACTATCGTTTTTTTCTCCTTATTCCAGCTGAGAAGTTTTCCAAAATCAACCTCACACACAAAATTACTTCTTCCATCATATATCTTGCAGAATCTGCAGTGTAATTTTTGAATATTTAAGAGATTAACATTATCTGTCATTATCTGAGTCTAACAGAAGTATATTCAGAGTCACTCTATCTTCAAATCTCTTTTGCACAGAGCGTACATACATGGGAAGTGTGCATAATCACATTTGAGCAACAGCAGCGATCACACACAGCAAACCATTTGAACTGGCAGCACTATAAATACCCAGGCTCCTTAAATCCTATTAATCCGAGGTAAGACGTCGCTATGAAAAATCTGTGATGTTAAGTCAAACCCGTCTTTTAAACAGTCCTGTCTCTCCTCCCATCATACACAGCTTGTTTCTTTGCTTTTCCCTTTAAATGTGCCGACGGACAGCGCTCAAAACTGAATTGTGAACACCCCATTAAACAACCCAGCCCCTGACAACTCCGTAAAGGTAAATGCATTCAGCCAGAAACCAGCTGCACGGTACAGGAGGAAAAAATCAATATTCATTTACTGTCAACTTGCCCCCCTTACCACAACCCTGTGCGTGGCAGATTTATAGGATGAAATTGTTTATGGAGAACCGCTGTTTCATTTTTAAGGGCAGAGTTATGGATTTTAATGGCACTCAAGAAAAGTGTTGGATAGGCTTTAGTTTTCACAAGACACGTGTGGGTGACTGCTGCAGGAGGTGGCCTTGGTGTGAGCCAGGCAGTGAATTGGCAAAAAAAACAAGGTCACCGGTTCAGTCCCCTGCAACTACTGCAATGGCGCTCATTTACTGCGGGGTGCCCGGAGCTCCCTTGGAGGAGAAAAACACATCGTGTTTAGAGGCAACCTGGGTGTCTCCAAAATCAACAGGAATATGAGGCTGCGGGGCCTTAAAGTTGTGGTGCGATAAATGTACAAGTTACCTGTGCATATATTAGAATCCTCATTGGGAAAAGAAAGTTCAGACACGGCTGGTCAAGTCGATGGCAGTCAGATAAATCTCTCTTTACTCTCTGTACTTTGACAGAGGTCTGACATCGGTTTGTCTGCTTTGACATTCTGGTGCTGGCGCCTGGCAGCAATCATTTCATTCTAGCGTAATGATGGAGAAGCCTGCAGCAGCTAATAAAGAAAGTTTAGAGTTTGATGCTGCTGATTTAAGAAAAAGCACCTGTGAGTTCAGGGGAAGGGTGATGGTCTGCTTCATCAGCTTTCACATGGCAGCGTCCACTCCACCTTTTTGAGATGTCTGCAGTGTTGCCACAAATATTAAATGTAGCATACCTGTATTTATGGGTCTAAATAACTATGAAAAGGAACATTAAATGTTATTTTTCAGAGTTATGAAGGTATTAGGGCAACAGCCTGCCTAAGAGGGAGGTTTGTGCTCTCGTATTCTGTTATTGTAATTGCTCTAATTGGCCAAAGAGGGAGACAAGCAATCCCCTTTTATAGACTCATCATAAGTGGACAAGAGCTCATAAACAGGAGAATATGAATGAAAACTAGTAAAATTATTGAATCAACTGAGTTATATCATCCTGAAAGAATCAGACATGAGTGCCAGCAAGCAAAGACAATGAACACATACTGGAATTTAAAAAAAAATATCGTGAACAGAGCACTTTCTCTTGTGTATTTAAATGTTATACTGTGACTATTGGATGTTCAAGTACCATAGTTAAAGGGTAAGTATGTACTCAGGATATAGTGAAGCAGTTATGAGCTCAGCTTGCTCTGAAATTAGTTACTAGTTATACATTGCTACCTGGGTGCTAAATCATGAGCACGAATGTCAACAAGTTTTTCAGGAATTAAGTAAATTATCTGGTTATTAGATTAGATAAGATTAGATAATCCTTTGACTGAGTAGATGGAAACACACCAGACTTCCCATGGGCTCCATTAAACAGGCGTGGATGGAGGCCTTTTTACAGTCTCAACACACCTTATCTAATCGTCAGTAATACTTTTTTTTTTTCCTCCAAAATATAACCCTATGTCTCTTTGTATTTTCCCCCTTTAAGGAATGTATCCCTCCCTCTTAAGTACGAAAGTAAGTAGCAACAAAAAAAAACGACAAAAAAGAGGATGTGAATTAAATAGAAGCAGATAAAAAGATTTTTGGAGCTACAGTGAGGATAACTTGCCTGCGTGGATCAATACGGAACTCAGGCCCGTATGATGGGAAAAACATAGTCTATAGGTAGAATGAAGTCAAGAAACTGAAAATTAGGCAAGTTTGTTCCTGTTTGTGGTGGAGCAGATATATATGTATGTGTTTGCACTTGGTCTCTGTTGCTTCCATCTGCTGAGCAGCGTGTGCGCATGCACCCTCATGGAGTGTGTGTGTGTGTGTGTGTGTGTGTGTGTGTGTGTGTGTGTGTGTGTGTGTGTCTGTGTGTGTGTGTGTATGGAGTGGTAGTCTCAGCTCCATGGGGAAGTGAGCAAGGAAGCTGGAGGTCAGTGAGAACAAGATGAATCTGCTCTGTTCAAAAGCCCTCTCTAGAGGGCAAACAGAGAAATGG
>CAESWR010001107.1:476184-486457 GCA_903171835.1 Mullus surmuletus | reverse complement strand
ACACTTCCACACGTCTGGCCATGCTTTTCATCGCTTTAAGTGGGAAACCTGTTTCAGCTTCACTGGGATATTATGTGAATGTAGCAAACATTCATCACTGGTGCTCAGCATCACGGCTCTGATCGCCAAGCTCCAGCACAGTAGGGAGTGAGTCACACGCTTGCACCCGTTGAATGTGAATGCTGGTTTGATCTATTATTGATTTCTTTTTTGCTTTTATATTTCCAAAGTTCGAATTTATATTTTTGTCCTTGCCGTCTTTAAATTATATTCTTGTACTCTTGTATTCTATTATTCCAATAGTGTGCATGGTGCTCCCGGGAGGAGAGGGAAGTTGCGGCCCTGAGTTAATGCCAAGCTTCCTTTATGAGAGCAGAGCAAAAGCACTGATCTCTGTTCTTCGGAGTAAAACAAAGCAGTTTTGATCTTATGATCAATATTGTCATTTTAATTTTGCAAGAGGATGGAATTATCCTTTGATTGCAATAAATCGTGATGAGCATACTATATAAAAGAATGTAGTTTTTTTGTCTGTTTTTCCTTTTACCATTAAAGTGATCATAACAAATTTAAGTGTGCCAATAACCATTTATCTTCAAAATTGATGCTGATTTGCAAAATGTGTAAACAGCTGATCTATTTCTGATCTACACTATTGTAAGTGAATAATTATGCATATTTTATGCAAACTGTGTAGCGGTTTCCAGATTCTATTTAACAGTGTTGATGTTCAAAGGTCTACAATAACATGTGCTGTTAAGGTTTAAATGTGAGGCACAAGAGCCAATAAACTCTGACGCATATTTCCTCTTTTTGCTCTGTGCTTTCTTGCTAAGCCATATTTAATCTACATCTTTTTCAGCGTGAGAGAGACACGTTCCCATAAGTGACGACACAGAGCGCCTTCCCCGCCAACGTCTGTCACGTCTCCCTATTTTGAAGTAAAATGCTTTTAGAGTCCATTTAACAAACACATGCATTGTCTTTTCCTGCCGGAGGCACAACTGTCTGCGCATCACACTCTCCGGCTCCGGGGAGCTCCCTCTCTGCATCGCCCTCTTTGTAGCTCTGCCACTGGCTCTGACCTCTTTCTCTCCATTATCATCTGTGTTTCATCATCATACATCTTGTGACTGTACCTGCCTGCTCCGTCTGGGGCTGCAGGTAAGCATTTACAGAAACTGATCTAAGGAACTGCTCACTGAAGTACCATCAGCCAATATGCTCCTTTTGAGCTTAGTTTATATAGTACAAGTGGCTGTTAGTAAGAGACTGGCCCTTTAAGGCTTGACGGCAAAATGTCGAATCACATTTAACAATCTCAACTGAGGACAAGCACACATCACTACATTCTTTGTGCGCCTTCAAACCAAAGAGAGAAAGTCAGACCTGCAGTTTTTCCATGTTACTTTCAAGCGACATAATTACGCATGCATGTCTGTCTTAAGAACTTTGAAATAAGATATTTTTGTTAAGAGGTCCACGTAATATAACGGTCCGCTGAATCATAACTAAACTATAACTGCCTGCCTCAGTCATACTGCGGTGGGCTGGAGCAACTGTGAGACATTTAAAATTGGGAAAAATAAGTAGATGATGCAGGAGAAAAACGGGAAACCTGGTGTAGAGCAGAGAGCCGCTCTCGCTGACTCACAGTGTGTAATACAACAGTGTCAATGTTGAGCGTGACACTGGCCCCCATTTACACAGAGGTAGTTTTGACTCAGTGACTACCTGCACAGCCACACAGTTGAGAGCGGAAAATCTTCTATGCCTGATTTTTACAGAACAGTGATGGCTATTAATGAAGCAATAATCCTGCCTTGAACAGGCAGGGGGAAAGGAACTGGTATGTGTCTGCTGCAACCCTTTTTTTTTTTTTTTTTTTGCACCTGACATCCTTCCTACGCAGTATCCGCTGCTCAGTGTGCAGCCAGAATCTGGTGCAGTACATGTATATGTATACATTTCCAATCTTTAATCCAATATAAATGTATTGAATATATTGCATGGCCCCAGACACAGACAGTTTTCCTAAGGTAACAACTGCTTATGCTTGTTGGGACTGTGTGTGAGGGGTCACTCTGAGAAAGAGAAAAAAGTTTCAATTGTAGGACAAATTGCCGCGGCGGGAGGCGCGGTGTAATGACACAGGGCAGAAGATGAAAACCTGGTTTGGGAGAAGTAAAACACGCTGGTTGTGTGTCCATGCTTGGAGAGGAGAGTTCCACCATCTGCAGCACAGCCAAGTCTAAAAACTGAAAATCCTTCTGCACTTTAATTGAATATATAAATACAGGACATCATTATGTGATATGCTTTCTTTTCGGCTGCGGTACCTACGATCGTGTGGGTGGGATTTTTTTTTTTTTTTTTTAAATGTCTCAATGTTTTACAGTGAAACTTGAGCTCATCAGGCACAGCTGTGGGGACAGCTGTCATCTCAGCCAACAATGAGGAAGCATTTGGAATTAACCATTTAACTGTCAACTCAATCAATCAGTAACACCCCCCCCAAAAAAACTAAACTAAACTAAAACCAAATCAAAACACTGCAATCCTCCCTTGATGACACCATATGAAAAGAAGACCTATTCCAAGTTAAACTGTCTCACCTGCCCTGAGCGACAACACCACCCTTTCCACTTCTCCCACAGACACATTAAATGTTATCTTGTTCTTGCAAACACAGAAAAAGGCCAGTGTCTGGAGAGGGTTTAGAGCAAACATTCTGCAGCGTTATCACATTGTTTTGCCAAATACTACCTCTGCAGTGTTGTGCCTGTCACAACCTTAACAGGTTCACTTGAATAATCAGAGAAATGTTAATTGTATCTAGTTTTCCCTTTTATAATATAATTTAAATGTGTATGCTACTGCTTAGCTGCTAGCTGCTAGTTCAATTTGTAAAAATCGGATTTTGTGTCATGGTTTCAAATGTATGAAAATATCTCATCTTAACATTTATCTGAAATAAATTAATGAATCTTTTCCTCTATAAATAAAAATGGTTATTTTCCATTATTCTGTGCCTTTTTCATCTGTTAGGTGAAAAAGGGGGTTACTGACACCAACATCAGTTGCTGACCAAGTCGTCAGCTGTATGTGCTTGAAGAATAACTAATTGTCAAAGAAAAACAATGAATGACGAAAACTACTGTGACATCCTTCATATTCGGTAAGCTATTGAACACCTTTAGTTAGAAACTTCAGCTTGAAAACAATAAAATGGAGGCAGAGTAGGATATACCAAAGGTGTCCTCCTTGCTCTTTTCAGATGATTTAAAAGATAATTCGGCTGACAGTGAACACGCTGACTTATCCCCACACTGCGCTCTCAGTGTTCGCACTTTCTGGTGATTTCTAAAGTCTGACGCAGAGTGGGAGGCAGAGCTTCTGGCTATCAGACTCCTCTCCCGTGGTACAATCTTCAAGTTTAGGCCTGTGAGGCAGACATGCTCTCTCTTGTTTAACAGTGGGCTTAAAACTTGCATTTTCCTTTTTGGAAAGTGAAAAGTTATGGCTGGTCCCACAGCTGTGCCTGTACTGGCCAAGGCTTCTTCTCCCTTTCCCTCCCCCTGTGTACAATCATATCCATTAGTGTCTTTTTCCCTTCTGCTCAAATTGTTGTGTCTCTATAAAGCACAGATGGAGGTCTGCATGCAAAGTTCTTAAAAGATGAGTGAAGCATTAACACTTACCCTGAAAGCTCTTGTTGACTGCAGAGGGGAAAGTATTTCCAACCACCACCGCAGTGGGGTCGATGATAATCTCTCGGCTCCGGCACTGGGAGCCAGTGACCTCACGCTGGCCTCCACCACCATCCAGTCGCAGCGTAATCTCATTGTCGTGGCGATCTAGGAGGATCTCATGCCATTCACCGTTGTCAAGGCGATATGTGGGGATGGTTAGGTTGTAGTCACCATCACCCAGGTTGTAGAAAACGCACAGGAGGCCCTGGAAGATCTTCCAACAGATGAAGAAATTTTGTTTAGAATTTTGTTTGTTTCATTTCAGAACTATTTGCTTGAATAGAAGGCTTTTGTCTTGTGTCGTGTGGTCTTCTAATCTAATCTGAGAGTGATAGGATTGATTTGTACCGGTGGAAATGTGGGACAAACCTCAGCTAAGAAATTCACATCTGCATAGTCACAGAGACCACTGGGAGGGTGTTTTTTTTTTTTTGTGACTGCTTTAACAGATTTCTGTCCGGGAGAAGTTTAGAGCTCATGGGGATCAGAGGAAAAAAGGCAATTTAATGCAACCGTCTGGATCAATAGGCCAATTTGGCCGCCAGATCAACTCTCTTAAGGAACAAACACATGGAATACAGAAAAACTAGTCAGTAAACTGATATTTCTACAATGTGATGAAGACATGATGTCACATTGAACAACCATTAACATGAATGGAAAAGAAAAATCATAATGTTATTCATGAAAATTGTTAATTTAACCAACCAGTGACATTAGTTTCACTCTAATCAAAAAGCTCTCTAGAAAGTCTTTGTATGATTTCTTGCATTTCTATGGGCTCAAAATAATGGTTTCATAACAATGCTTAATTGATTCAAAACAATCAAAGGGCGCCCATGAAAGCTCACCGAGCTCCGGAGGAGCAATGTATGGAGGGATGGTGTGTGGTGAGGCAGCCATGAGGGTGCTGGGATGAAAAGAGAGGGATAGATATGTCTGGTGGTGGTGGTGTTGGTGGTGTTTGGGTGGGGGGTGCAAAAGTAGAGAGAATTTATGGATGAGAAGTGAGAATGAGGGAGTAAAACACTTTTCTCATGTTTACACACCAAGCTGTTTCCCTCCGCCCTCACATCTCGAGATGAAAAGGGTCTCATTATGGCGTGGCTGTGATGCTAATCACGTGTCCATCTCACGGCAATATTCATTTAAAGCAAGAGTTGGTGTTTTTGTGCATGGGTGAACAAGGGAGAGAAAATTGGTCCGAAGGCCATTTTAAGAAGGATGGGGCGGTGGGAGGGTGGGTCGCTCTCATTTCAATTTCAAACTGTTTCCTCCAAATGTCCCACTGAGCATAATTTTCTTCCCTCAATCTTCCTCTGCCACTGCTGCCACATAAACAGACGACTGAGATGACAAGGGCATAGTAATACAGAGGCAGAGATAGGAGGGGAGGGGTGGGTGGTGGGACACGACCATTAATGCTTCTAATCCTTATCAACAAAACAAGTTTACTGCTGGAATGGCCCAAATACAAACACACAACCAGGAGCATTCTTCCACCTATGTCCTTGCCATACTTCTTTTCTTCCATTTCTCTGTCATCCATTTCATCAAGGTCCCCTCTCATCCCATCTATCTTCTGCTTTCCCATCCCCAAGTTGCTCCTTTGTTTCTCTTCAAGCCGTTGGCAAAGTGATGGACAGTTCCAAGGTTGTTTAGTGGGAGAACCGCAGCTCATTTGGAGGCACTGTGATGAAGTATTAAATATATTTAGAATTCACTGGGGTAGTGATTTCTAACCACACACACTCACAGCCACCTGATTTTACCCCCAATTAAAGCTGAACAGAGCGCAGCAATTTGGCTCCTGCCTCGCTCCCCTGGTGGTGTGCCAGTGGGTGTGTTTGCATGTGTGTGTGTGTGCGCGCGCTTCTTGTGCGGCAACATCATACAGTAGGTGTGCATGGGGGTATACGACTACATTTTTGAGTAAACAGTCCCACTGCAGGGACAGCTTCAGTCCCCCAGATGCTGCGCGCGACAGCCTGCTCTCATTGCCGCAGTCGGTCTGCAGCAATCACGGCCGCGCGGATGATAAGTTAATCTGCCATTTTCTCATGATTAAATAATGCTTTTGCAAATGCAGGTGAGAGTATATGGTGGGTTTATGCTTTTTTTTTCTCCAACTTAAATTATACTGCGATATTTAACCCAGTCTGTGGTCAGCGAATCTCCGCTGCATATAAATGTTGCTCACTTCTCCTCCAACAGATAGGACCTGGCGCCTAAAACAAGATGCTAAAGTCATCTCATTTGATTTAACGCAGGAAAGATTACACTTTTTCTCCACACTTTCAGTAGAGCATGTGCAAAAACTGGAAGATTCAGACGGCACATGGCTTTCTTGGGATTGACAATTGCTACCAGGGTGGGCTGAATCAGGAGAGAAGCACGCCTTGTTCGCTCTGACCTAAGGAATTGCTTTTTCACACCATACAATGATAAAACTACTACAAAGGGTTCACTGACACTGCTTTACATTAACAAAAGCTTGCTTGGTGTTTGAAGAAAAAAGAAAAAAAAAACATCACACAATGTGTTTGCTGAGCGTCTGGGTTTCTAGTTTTTCCGGTAAATCATTTGGCAGTAAATTATAGGAGGAGATGAAACTGCATTCGGCAGTCCCATCACCTGTTTTTATTCACATTTTCAATCCAAGCACATACAATGCAAAAGTTTTCACGGTTTGCTCAGGTGGAAAATAATGTGAGTTGCTAAAATGAGATGGGGACTGACTGAATCATGGAGAATAAATTAGACATCCACTTAAGATGTGAAAATAACAGCAGATTTGGAAGGAAAGGAACCAAACATAAATGCCATATTTCCATTTTTCTACTTTGCTTTTCATGGTTTTGAACGAAAGGTTAATTTTTTCCTCTTTAAAATGCAGATGAATATCGCAAACGGACAATGGCTTTCTAAAGTGGATCAAATGAGCACGCTGTAATTACCTGAAATTTGCTGCCGATGTGTTAATGCCAAAGATGATCACATTTTTTTCATGGTGGGCTTTAGGTGACATATTCACTGGCTGATAAAAGCTGTTAATACAGCTACGATGATGTGAGTCACACAACCTGTGAAGGCGATAAGGGGTTAAAACAAAAAGCCTGTTGAATGAATGATTCACAGCTGTACTGCACCGTGTCTTTCATTCTTTTCTCAAATGGATTTTTGTCCTTCTCACTTGTGTTATGTAACTTCACAATGTGTATGGATTTGCATTTATCATTGATTTATAAGTAACAATTGTATACTTACATCTTACTGAAAAGTACATTACAGATAATCCAAAATATTCAATAGTTTTAAAAATAGAATTATGACATGTGTAGGCCTATATACTGTTGAATACAAAATATCTAATGAATAGTGTATAATTATGAATGTTCTGCTTTGTTTAATATTTCCCATGTTTCCTATTTAAAGAAAATGTTGTATTTCGTTTAGCATATGTTGATAGTTTTATCATCTTATGGTTCATAAGTATTTTATCTATGTCCATGACAATCATCCAAATTATGATAGATAATGGAGAGTAGAATAAGTATACTAGAAAGATACAAAAGCAAGATGCAAAGATTGGGAAAAAAGCTGAGACAAAAAGTGAGTAAGTGAGGCCTGTAGCTTTGCTGAGAACCATAAAGGAAATCTCATGCAAGCTCATGCTCTCATGCGGCCAACAGCATGATCAATATAGTCTTTTTCTTTTTTTCTTCTTCTTTTTTTTTAATTGTAATTGGATGTATCCAAAAATTCAACTGTCATTTTATGTTTCTGCAAAATACTGTACTTGACATGTAAAAAATCACAAGTTTCTGAACCACAGCAAAATATATCAACCTAAATGTCAAAAAGAAAGCAACTAAGCAGCTGCATTAACTATAAGTGCAAGTTATCAAAAAGCCAGATTTGTACTGCAGTAGGCTGAAATTTTCTAATTCTCCTGACACAACCATGAGATATTAACAGAGTGATAAAAAATAATTACTTTGCAGAACAGTAACATGGAACAATGAAAGCTGTGAAGGTAGACTGAGCTCTTGTATGGGTCAGATTCTATCTTTGAAACATCTGAAAGCGGTTTTAATCACAGTTCTTTACATGGGCCTCTGGCCGGCTGCCGGTTAGAATGTGCAACATGACCTTGCTTCAGTCACTGATGTAAAATGGGAGAGTCTGAGAGCTAATAAATAGAACTTTGAGATATTTTTGCCTACTTCATTTTCACAGCCAGCCAACAGTACTCTAATCTTTCACAAATCTCTCAGCAGAGATAGACTGCTGTAGTTCCATCTTAATGCTGCATATTTACATTGATTTGATGAATGAGCCCTGTTCCCTTTAAATAAGCAGCACAAATTAAGTGACTTGAGAAGCACTTAGAGAGGAAAAGAATAACAAAATGCTATCACTAAGAAATTGTTTCTAATTTGGGTATTTTTAAAGATATCGTTTTCCCCCAAGCACTGCCATCATTGTAATTCTGCCTCCATGTAGCATGTACAAGCAGCACAAACAGTACAGAATATACAGTAGAATTATTCCTGCAGCCATTTACTTATGGAGGCTGGTATATAGATGGCAAATTATTGACATAAATACATGGCTGTAAAAACAAAACAAAACAAAATAAAACTCATCTAAATAATAGTGAGACACCAGGGGACCATCTAATCACGATGGTAATTTAATCAGGTCCAATCACAGTAACTGCAGTTGTTGGCCAGACTGAAATCTGTAATCTGTAATTGTAACTTTTTCTAACGAGCAAAGTTATTAGAATGCAAGTCGCATGCAGAGCGCTGAAACAAAGAGCTCCCGACATTGCAAGTTTGCAGCCAGTCAAGAGTGAAGAATACTAATTTCTAACCCTGATTAAAAGCAAACAGATCTATTACAGTGAGCAACACAGTCCTGTCGGGGAAATATTTCCGGCGACTAGCGCTGCAGGGTCTCCCAGCGCTCACTGGGGGTGCGCTCTGCACCTGGGAATAATCGCACTATTTATAGGAAGCAGAATATGTGATCCCGCCCCCATGTGCCTGAGCTGAGACAGCAGTGTGACATTTAAGAGAAAACGTTTGGATTGGTAAGAGACAGATGGATGGCAGAAGGGGATCAGAGGAGAAGTTGTACTGTAACAGCAGCTGCAGTATTGATCCTCATCATCATCATCATCATTGTCATCATCACTGCTCCACCGAATTGTGGAGCAGTGAGAGTAAATGTGTTTTAGCGGCAATTGAGCCAGGGAAAGAAGGGGGGTTAAAGGAAACAGGCTCGCAAATAAACAAATTTAAGTGTGATCAGCGACCAGAGGAAATTCAAAGCCCTCAAGAGTCAAAAGACAGAAATGCATTTACGGTAGTTCTGCTAGCTGACTTCCAGCGTCACTCCAAATGCATCACTTATACACTATATCAGTGCATGTGTTTTCATAAGATCACTTTAAATTTTACGTTGGAACATATACTAATTAGCTTTATTTACTTATTTGTCCGCTTGAGTAAGGTGAGAGTTAATGTGAGTCTCTTGTCCTTGATTGAGGTTGGTCGTCTCGCTGCATGCTCATTGAGTGGCTCAGTGAGTTTACATTCCTTAGACAGAAATAAAAGCGGTGCTACTCTGCAATTAACATCAAGGACACGTGAATCTCACTTCTTTTCTTACACAAAAACTTAAAAATGTCAAACTATCCATTGAGACGTACAATCATTGACACGGCACCACATCATGGCAACTAACAGTAGTGAGGAGTGAATGACTGGTGTTATATGACGGCAAAAGAAACCCCGCAAACACCAAGAGCCATTTATGACAAAAATGCAAAATAATAGTTTTTACGGCAGCAAAGATACGGGGAAGAAGAATAGATACAGTCAAGATGGTGTAAAAACAAACCGCTACGACACCTTTGCTCCCCACAAAGCCAAAGTAGTAAAATCACTGATGACAAGATTTTCCATCAACCCTTACACACACCCACAGCCACACACCCCACACACACATACTGCTGGGGAGGCAGTATTACCTCCAGCCGCAAGTATTCACTCAGCTCTTTTGAGATCAGATTGAGGATGGTGCTGCTGTGCTTGCGGGTTCGAACCAGGACTTGGATCTCGGTCTTCCGGGCCGGCAACGGTGACGTCAACTGGAAGTGCACATGGCTGTGCCCATCAAAAGAATACTCTGGAACCTCTGCAATTGTAGACACACACAGACAAACAGACATACACGGTCAAACAGTGGCATTATTAAGAAAGATCTGTTAGAATTTCAAATGCAACACATTACAATTCATCCATTCAGACGACACTCGGCCCCAGAGAAGAGTGACCTTCAGTAACTTTAGCTAAGTCAGTCAGCAAGTCGCTCTCTTCCTCCGGCATGCAGAGGGTTGATGGCGAGGAGGCAAGATATGCAAAAAGGACGCACCATAGAATATGTATGTGTGATTTATCTTGGGTTATGCTTGGCTCTCCTTCTTTGGACCCATGTTCCCAGACGTGGAT
>CAESWR010001107.1:433815-455632 GCA_903171835.1 Mullus surmuletus | reverse complement strand
TTTTTTAAATCACTACCTCTTGCATAGAGAGCGGTGTTCATGTACTCTTTCACTGGTGTGAGTGGAGCAGGTTCACGAATCTGAATATTCATAAGAACTGTTAAGTTCATGCATGGTGTACGTGTTGATAACTCAAGCTAATGATAATTCACAGGTGAATTAATATGCAAATACACTTTGGTGTAAGAGTCATCTGCATATTTGCATTCTGTCTTGCTGTATATAGGGTAATCAAATTAGCCCATTTACCGAATGCTGGTAAAGTCTGTATAATGAGAGGTGTTTGTACACAATGATCCTGATTTACTGAGACAAATGAATAGATTTAAAGAGACAAAACTGAGTGTGCATATTAATATTTTTGTTGTTGTGTGTAGGTGTTTTGTGCATGATCTATGAAGGATGATTGCATAAATGACAGCTGGTCCAAACACAATAGATGCAACAGTATTAAAATGATCAAAATTCTGTGTGCACTACTGATTTTCAACATGTATTTTTTGTGGATTTTCACCACCAATTTGAGAAAGGTGAGTGACCAACCAAGTAAAATTCGATGAGATAGATTGAGTTGGTTACAGTAAATAAATCTGAATATACCCAGAAATGATCACAACACAATATATATATATAGGTAATAGGTAATATATAGGTAAACAAGAAGAACAGATGAATTCAAGACACATAGCAAGATAAAAGAAAAACAGCTCATAATACAAGTCGACAATTAAAACAGGTGAGGTGCCAGCGGAAGATGCAGTAATTGCAGACGACAGTTGGTACGCTACATAATAACACCAGCATGCATTTTTTTCAATAATTGATACATTAAATTTACTCCAACATTTCTAAAATAAAAAGTGGCAACATTTTGTGAATAAGCATAATAATAATAATAATAATAGTAATAATAATAATAATAATAATAACCCCCCCCAAAAAAATGTCTGGCTTTGTAAATAACACTGCGAGTAATATTTAATTATTTGCATCCACTCCTCCCACTATTTTGCACATGCAAGCAAAAATGCCCAATATTGCATTTTGATTATATATGGACATATATCAAATGGACAGCACATGTAACTTTGCACTTGAAATGTAATCCTGAGTGTGCACAGTTAGTAGATCAGATTGCACGCTTTTTTTGCTTTTATATATACACACACCTTGAGTAAATCAGGCCCAATAGCAGCTATCACACTGCAACAACTGTGTTGGTTTGGGGAGCAAGTTCCCCTTTATGGTCAATGCTTTTCAAATGTTGCTCTTCACCCATGAATAAAATATCCGTACGATATTGATCAATGAAACAAAATATTGTATTTTGAACCAATGCTCCTCGGTGGGGGATGTGGTTGAACTCCATACAAGAAAAAATTGTAACAAGAGCTTAGCCTGTGAAAAACTGACCTGCATTGTTAACAGGGTGGCTGTCTTCAGCTTGGAAAGCCTTTGGAAAGCCTTTATAGAAAAATCAAGGCCTCACAAATTAATTAAAAAAAACGGGGAAAAAAAACTATATGCTGGTGACAAATGGATTTTAGGGAACATCCAATGTTCTGGTCTTACCTAGAACACATGAGGTCAGCTTAGGTACGGGTATTATTATGGTCGCTCTGCCCGCATACACGGCAGCGCACGTGCACACACACGCACACACACAACACACACACACACACGTATCTCCTCTCCCTCAGCGGCTGAAGATTGGATGAGCAGCTTTGCTCCCGGTGTGTGAGCGCCTTACACCTTCTTTAGCCTGCGCAGCAGAAGCAAATACAGCTTGGTACAGCTCCCCCATGGCCGGATAAAAGGTGGATGAGTGGGCGGCTTTACAACAGCAAACCCAAATCTAAATGAGAAGTTCACAGTTTGCAGGAAAGTGTGTGTATTTGAGGCTGTGGAGATGAAGAATGCAATCAATGGGCAGGATTGCTTCATCTCACTTATATAACTATATCACAATATAGTAATAATAATAATAATAATAATGCATACACATCATTAAGTAGAATTCTAACAAATAACATATGTAACTATAAACATATGGTTGAAACTGATCATTGAGTAGAATTCTAACATAATGCAAAATTAACTATAAACATGTGGTTGAAACTGAAGTTACAGTGGGATATCAGGGTCTTTTCAAGTTTCAAACAGTTCTCCTTTCCAGTCCACTGAAATTCTTTTTGTCCTCTTCTGCTGCCTAAAATCCATATTTCACAGTGTTGTAAGCTTCTCCGTGCGTGTGCAAAGGTTAGATATACCCTTCTGATCTCAGCTCGTATAAAAAGCACCAAGCTGATGCTGGGCTGACATCTATATCTTAATTTACACAGAATAAGTTAAATATATATTATTTTAAATATTTGTAGCATATTGGTTGTCAGTATACTGTCTTCAGAGAGTACTCACTCTGCTTTTTCTCTGTAATTTTCCATGAAACTCCATGGAGCTCACTGGTAAACCTGTGATGTCATCATCATATAGACGTGCTCCTCACAACGACACACACAGGTATGTTTGGTGGCAGCATTGTTCTCTGAATATGTAGCTTGTAATGTGCTTCTGCCAGCCAGTGCTCCCTCCGATTCATTCTGTGTCCCGAAACCACTGTTGTAATGCTATTTTCAAAGAACACTTTCAACTTAGTGTTCTTCTGGACACAGTGTGCTTTATAATACCATTTCAAGTGCAACTCTTTCACTTGTAACGCACTCATGTCAGGAAAAGACCTTCAGCATTCAGTTGATAACGTATTTGATATGGGACTGAGTCACCCCGTTTTGTTTCTTTTCTGTTCTAATTAAGGATCAATCCAAAATGGCTCTCGGAGCATCAATGTGAGCAGTGGATGCCTGAAGCTGTGTTCTAAGGTGGAGGCAGAAAAGCATTCCTATTCCCTTGTAACCCAGTTGTTAATGCTCCTTAATCACAAAGTTGATGTTTGAGAGGAGTTCAGATTCTGGTCAGGGGGAACAACTGTGGGTCACCTTATGATCCTTAAAATAAACAGGAGTACACTGTGATGCGCTACCATCTGCGTTTTATCTGTGCTCTTGATCTGCTTTGTTTAAATCTACACAGACAGGGTTGATCTGCCATTTAGTTACAAATATAATCAAGACATTTGCCTTAAGAGCTATAGTTGCTTTGTTTTACATTAGTACACGTTTGCCTTTCATGTAATCAACTTAACCCCTCAGTACATGCAGGCAATGAGGGGAAATGAAGGAATAAAGATCATTTTACATTCATTTTTTTCACAGCAGTTGAATTATCATTATATAATAATTCTGTATCATTTTACTCTCATATTTCATATTGCTATAAAAAAGGAAAGAAAGAAAAGACAAAAGTATATATATTCTTTTGAGATAGCTGTGCTGACTGATGAAATATACAGTGCCAATATCATCCTCTTTTTACAAACCAGATATTGGTCATTCAGTGCTGTCATATCTAATATAGAGGTTCATCCTTGACTGAGCCTCGTCTATTTATTCTAATAATACTTGTTTATTAAATGGCTTTGTGCATGAAATGTAGTAGCAGATAAATCCTTTGCTGTGGCTTGTGGGGGTAGGTTGATGCGCCATCATAAAGAACAACCAATGTCTCAGCATCTATTATAGCTGTTTTTGTTTGTTTGTTTGTTTAGTTTTTTTATTTCTTGCTTGCTTATTGGTTTATTTGTTTTTGGCCCCTCTTTTTCAACATTAATTAATTGGATTGCCCTGTTGTCCTGTCAGCATTAGCTTTTAATTGGGGCATAATGTGGTATCAGGTCATTATTGTTCAAAATCAATACTTCACCAACTTCATCATCTTCTTTTAATGCATGTAGTAATATCGTAATTATTTCCCATGGCTGTTATGGCCAAAGTTGCAACAGTAGAAAAATCATGTAAAGCTCCCTGAGTAGCATTGCCTTGGAAATGTGTGGGAACCTGTGCACCCATCATAGATAATCGAGCATCAGTGCAAAGTCCACTCACGCAAATAATCAGATATCCTTAACTAATGATCATGTTAATCTTTCACATACATGATTAGATGCAGCTATATTACACTTGGGCACAGTCCTGGACTGCTAGTGGATTTGTTATATGCAGTAGGTGAACCTTGAAACATGTTAATTAGAGCTCTAAATATGTACAGCCTGACTCTAATTAACGCTGTTCTGTGACGAATCAGCCTTTACTCCACTAACAAGCACTTAACTCTTTCCTATCAACCCCGGCAGCCATAAAAAAAACGAAAAACGAAAAACATGCTGGTTTGCTAACACATATGCGAGGACCTACACAAACATAGCAAACATGTTTCTCTGGGCAGACCTCACCTCCTACAGATATTACTTTGGCAGTGATGGAACAACAGCATTGCTCCCAGGAGAGGAAAACAACGCGAGGGAGAGATAGTGTAAGAGACAAGGAGAGGTTAGACTAGATTAAAACACTAAATATACAGGCGCACAAGACCCTCTGTTCTGTGCTCCAGTCTGTCTATAAATCACAGCCTTTATTGTCTACAAAGTTCAATGGCATTTGTGAAGTGGAAAAGAAAAGGACAGTCTTTTCCCTCAAGACACAGGAATGTTAACCTTCCAAACCGCACGTTTGCTCTTCCGAACCAAAATGACAGTGTGCATCACTTCTGGGTAAATGGCAAGAATGACGTTCTGTACAATATCTTGATTTTACTTTTCTACGCGCAACTGGTCAAGTTTAAACAGAGTAATGCATCAGAACGACGGTATGCACGTGTTCCTGTAAGAGTCACTTTTTTTCCCCAATCCCTAGGTAATAAACATAAGGACATAAGACTGATCTGAATGCCCATTCTTGTCTGTGGCCTACACTCAGTCTTCAGGCTGACAGAAAAAGTTTGGGAGGTAAAGTACAGTAGTTTTCAACAGATCTTTGGAATTTCTCCAGGAAAATATATCTAACATGATTCCAGTCTGTCACACAATAACACATTCAGTATCTTTTATCATCCGTCCATTTCTGTTGTCTTACCGGTCAATCGAGATCATCGTGGGAGGCAGTTTTTGTGACTTTGAGTTGAAACAGAAGAATTTGCTGCAATTAAAGTGAGTCTTGTGCCCCTTACGCAGATTTTCTGTCTCTATATGATTGTAATTTTGTGTTTCTTAGCAGAGTGCAGTCACATGCTGAATTATCCTGAAAGGTTCAATCAATTAAAGAGAAATCAAGACCAATATCCCGTCACAGCTGTCCACCAACAATGGGCTATATTGAGTTTGAGCCAAGTGGGACGTGTTGTTCAGTGGAGGATGTCTCCTACCTATGGCCATGAAGTCTTCGTGGTCCCAGGTCTGCAGTTGGGCCAAGGGACCACTGTACAGCAGCAGTCCGTCAGCCATGTCCGTGATGAACTCCAGAGAAATGTGGCTCTCGAAACAGGGCATCATGGGAGGAAACCAGGCATAGCCATTGCCATGGAAACTGTGCTTGTTCTGCTGGCACTCAGGCCCCTCGAACTGAGCTGGGCATTGGCACCTTGAGAGGAAATCAAGAGTCAATATTACAGGAATTAGCGACAGCATTAAATGCCTGACTTTGAGGAGCTTCTTTTCATCTCTTGCAAATTTGATTATGTTCCACAAAATACTTTTCTGATCCCAACCTTTCCAAACAATTACTGTATTTGATTATTTCAACTATTCTGCGCACACACTCTCCAAGTCTAGTTGTTTTCTCGTCAGGCAGCCCTCCCCTATGGCTAACTCTCTCTCTGTCTCCTCATCTGTTTTGATGATGCAGATGTTCTCATTAGTTGCAATACCACAGGGAGAATCACTGCATCAATATGAAATACTTCCACACATTTGACGAGTTATTTGTCTCACGACTTCTTGTGAAGATTTCACATCTCACTTCCTGTCTTTCTCAATATTTTATCTTGGAATTTCATAATACATACATACCATGCATTCTTTAGGGCATGGGAGTCATAGAAAAAAAAACAACATAGAGACCTCTGCTGAATAATTGCAGACATAAGATGGAATGAAAATATGTAAAATAAGACATATATGTTGATGATCCATTTGAATCCAGCAAATAATGCCTTTTGGGGTCCATGTGTGTACTTTTGTTTTACTGTGAGGACATTAGTTAAATAAGAAATTATAGGAACATAGTTCTTTGTTAGACAGGACATGAAGCTAGAAATGCTTCTGGGGAAAAAAATAGTGAGAGGAAGAAGCCAAAAAGAAGCCAATAACAGACTCATACTCAAATACATACGATAATAAAAATGTGAGAGCCTCCAAATCACAGCTGAAGAGCGAATTCTGAGCCAGACCAAGTATCCAGTTTGTCTTATCCCACCATTGTTTCTTTTTCCTAATCAATTGCGTTTCTCTACCGTAAAGACTGCCAAAAATATATTCTTAGGGTGGTATAAAAATCCTTCTCTCAATCCACCTGTTGTTGGCAATTATGAAACATACAATTACAGCCTCCTGACTATAAACAAAAAGACCATGCTCAGAAAAACTCGCAATTTCTCCTGGGCAATTCTGCTTATGCTAATAAATGATGTTTTCATTAGTGTATGTTATTCACACTTCAACTGCTTTGCAAACTGTTCAAAGTTTCAGCCCTGTGGATCCTGCAAAGAAAATTACACACTGATGCGCTTTTGCAAAACAGTGTGCATGCACACACATCTCGCTAGTGTTCTGTAGACAGCTCATTTCTCTTCCAAATTTTACCTCATTCTCATGCTCATTTTCCTGTCCCTGCTCTCAGCTGGGATTGAAAAATGCATCACACACGCACACACAGACACACACAGGGTTAGAAACCAAACACACACATACAATTCATGGTGCTTGTGCAAAAATAGCAGGAGTTTGTCACTTCACTGCCTGTCGATGGAAAAACACAGGAGTATACAAATAAACATGTTAGGGGGATGCAGTAGGAATCAAAATAGGTACAAAACAAAGTAGAAATCAAATGAGAAGAGATTCACATGTGTTTGTGTGTGTGTGTTGTGGGGCAGCTGTCTGTCTTTTGCCAAGCAGTACAGCAGCAGTACATCGAATACTGTATTTGTGACAAAATGAAAATTACGTCTGCTTTCTAGACACATATTTCTATGTCTGCAGTGGACAATTTCAATGTCAGCAGTTGAATAACCTGCTAGTGGTGACATTGCTGGATGAATTGTCAAATATTTTGCCAACAAAAGCATGGGAATTAAATGTTTTTCTTTCATGTTTATGCATAAATGTCAGGGCTAAAATGTGGTGAAATGACGTATGTGTTGACTACCTCTATTTAGCCAGCTCTGTAATAGATCAATTATTTACGAAGCAGTGGCTTAAAGATTCATGGTCCAATTATTCATCAAAGTTTGATGAAACATTAGCTGTCTATCTGTCATGAATAATGGTGACAGACTTAGTGTCAAAACTTCACAACCTCGCACCATCAACAGTGAGGAGCATCCAATACGGAGGAATGTACTAGTTGCTGAGATCAGGTACGAAACTTGGAAATACATGTTTTGAGGCTTTGCAGTTTGGCATTGTCCATTCCAATCATGCTATCTATTCTAGCTCTACGGTTTTAACATCTCAGGCTCCTCTCAGAGGATATGAGAGAAGATGCACAGGCACACCTGACACAGCTAGTGTTCGAAGATGAAGATGAGGAACACCCTGGAGCTACAGAAATCAGAGCCAACAAGCCTCGGATGATGTACTGTCAACCATTGTGTATTCCCACAAAGCCAGCCAACTCGAGGATTGCTTCCCCTGTTTAGCCAAGCTGTCCCAGAGATGCCTTGCTATTCCAGCCACTGGAACCCAGAGTCAACTTTCTTTTCTTTTTGCTCGCGGAGAACACCGTCACCATACAGTGCTCCAGCCTCAATCCCTCTCATATTGATGCCTGCTTTGATTTTTCCTCAATGTGAAGATGGATACAATAAATGAGCAGGTCAGTGACATTGAGTGAGTGTTGCTGTAAATGTATTTTTTTTTTTTTGCCATCGCTGCAATTTAGCTGAGTCCAAATGTTGGTAATCTGCCATTATTTATTCATATAATGTTATACATACTCAGTTCAATTGAACTCAATTCAAGCTTTTTTCAGAACATTCATTCGGTCCATAGATGAGGGAAAAAGAAAAAGAAAAAGACAAAAGAACAGAAACTAAGGAAAACACAAGATAATTTACAAATCACACAAAATAACATATAGGCTACATTGCCACTAGTTCCACAGATCAGAGGAAAATCTGACTGAGCTGTGCAAAGGGTTCGTTAAGGTTGAGATGATGCTATTACATACATATTATGGAGGAATGCTTGAACTCTTCACAATAGTAAGTACTGTTTTATATTCAGATGAATACAAATGAGCTTGAGCTGATTGGATGAGCTTTGTGTGTCTCTATTACATCAACTGGTCTGTGGTAGTTGTGAAACCTCTACTTACCACCCCATCCCATATTTAAACTGAAAACCTTTTTCTAGCTTTGCCCTTCAGTCTGGTCTGCTGGTTTTTCAATTATTATCCTCTCTGGCCTTCATACTATTTTTTTATTGTACTCAATGTCCCTGTTCGAATTATGACCCCAGATGTTTTATTAATGTATTTTTGTAATTGCATTTTCTTACATTGTGCCCAAAAATTAATCTTGTACAATGCAAAGCCTGTGCTTGAAATAAAATGTAACACAGATGAATTTTAGCTTTTTTGTTTATTGGAATAAGGTGTATTGGAATTAATCGAGCAGTATGTGTGGGTGCGTGCGTGTGTGCATATGTGCATGTGTGTGTGATTTGAGGACCCACAAACAGGCCCGATTATATGCATCTGTTTCCTTCAATATTGGGAATTGATGTGTGTTCGTATGTGTTGGGGTAAGGGTCACTAAAATTGGATTTAAACTATCCTGCAGCCACTCAGTGCTGCATTGCTTTTACTTTATCTGCTGGTATAATTTCATTTTCTGTCTTTCCTCATTCCTAAAGTAGTGCATTTTCACAACTTTTCTGTTCCCTTTCCTTAAAATTCCTCTCAGTTCTCATCACACTTTTGGAACTCTTTCTTCCCCACTCCCTTTTCCTTTCCACTAATGTCATAATTTTGACACCCCATGTCTCTCTGCTACCCTCCTCTGAACCTGGAGAATCACACAGCAGATGTTAAGGAGCTCAGGAGCTGCGGTGTGATTGAGAATGTTGCAATCATACGGCATCTGTGTCTCTGGCTTGACAACTGTGCCTGATCTGCCTTGTTCTCCCCCTGTCATCTATTTGACTGAAACTTTGCACCATAGAAATGTTTTCTGCACCCCCGCTCTTCAATCTGTTGGCCCACATTCACTCTCTACAAAAGGTATGCATCTACGGCCTTTCATGATGAGTGAGAAGATGCAGTTTAGCATAGTCATATTCAAGTCATGCAGTTTTTAGAGACAGAGAGAGCACAGTTGAAGCATATTTAAAATGATTGTTTAGAATATTCAGGAAAATGGGGCTTTTGGCCATTATCTGAAACCTTATGAATACTTCAGTAAAAAGCAGAGATCCTTTTTTCAATGGCCTATTATCACCCTAAAGCTCATTTCCAAGCTGAAAAATTTGGTATTACTATTATCAGATAATTTCCTTGCTTTCAAAATGTTGTATATGATGCCTATAGTAGAACACCCACATTTTAGATCCTCGTGATATGTGATGATAATCTATTACGGAGCTGGCTAAAATACAATGCTGAGTATTTCTTGAAACGACTTCTATTCGTAATCTTAATCAAGGAATCGTAGGTTGCAGCTTTAATAAAAAAGAAGGAAAAGGACAGTGTAGAAGTAGATAATTGAGTGAAACTTTTTGCTTGGATTTGCATGGCCTAAACATGACTATGATTATTTCTCGCACTGGGTGGTGTTTACACCCTGTAAGAAATCTGTTTCACTGGTACTTTAAATTAGTCATGAATGCAAAGTGAGTCTCTATTGTTTGGTGATTACAATTACTGTCAGTAAGTGAGAGGGGGAAAAGTCTCTATATTTCATACGCACGTGTGCATGTGTTTGTGTGCATGTGTGTAATTCAGGGATTATCTAATGTGGTCTAATGTAGATCCAGTCAGTCATCCTACTTTAGTCCAGCAGTGAGCCACATTGCACACAGACACACATCCTTCCCTTTTCACTTAGTGCTTCTAAGTAAATGAGGCTGAAGGGTAAAATTAACTTCAACAAGACCCACATGAAGCACCGTGGCACGTACAATATGATTTATGTTCATCTGCCGCCACATATGTTCAGAGTGAGCTGGTGTGTGAAGGGGATGGTGATGTTCTGGTTTTCAGGATTACAAAGCATTTTAACATCTTAAGCACAACACCTTTAGCTGCGGCTGCAACATTTTTTTCAGTGATAAATTCTGCCAAGTTCCAATGTATGTGCGTAAATACAGTATGCATGCTTAACTAGCCCCATTTCTACCCAACAAAAAACAGATGTTCCTTTTCCCGTAAGTTGAAAAGGTTAGATGGCTCTTCAGTAAGAACACATAAATATTTGGTGTAATCATCATAGCAGTTCCATTAAAATCATTAAATCAAAGCATATTTGATGAAGCATTAACAAAGGTCAAACTTTGACGTTAACATTATTATTATTACTATTGTTATCATTATATATATTTTTCGTATTTCATTTTTATTTTTTTATTTACTACTATTCTAATCTTCCTTAAATGTCCAAATAAATCAAAATCCCCCCCCCCAAAAAACCCGGGCAGAAAAACATACAGTGACAAGAGACCATTTTTAGCTCTCAAGCTGATTTAATCTTGAGCATGTCTACTGTTTCAGGCTGTCAAACATCATATTGCTGGTTAAATAACTAAATACTTAACTTTATTGCATGACCTAAGGTTCTGTCAGCGAATGTCAAACGTGTTTTTAAAAGGCAACGGTCTTCAACCTTATAATAGCAATTTACAGACACACAGCCATTAGCATCATTACTCTGATTTAACTGTTTTAACAATCATCCAAACAGATTCAGATTGTTGATCAAAACATGAATCATCCCATCACACAATATAAACATGAATTTAGAAAATAGCTAGTTGATGGTTGGGAGCCTTCCATCAAAAATGATGCAAAATGGTTGCATGCCATTGCTAATGACAATGGTCTCTCCTGGCGGAAAAAAACAGCACCAGTCGTGTCGCTTAGTGTAGGTCGCGCCACAGTTTGCAACTGACGCTATTTATCTGTGACCGCCAGCGGTAAATAATAAGTGTATGGGAAACACTGCAGTGGACGTGACAGATAACAACTGCTCCTAAAGTCCCGGTACTCCCAACGTCCAGTCTGCCCCTGGTAAGAAATGAACAATGGAAATCACCAAGCAAATACCAAGAAATGGGTTGCAGTTTGCCTTCCTACTTCACTTGCAAAAGCCCAGATGGGACTTAGCTCCCAATGCTCAAGTGACGGTGTAGCTGTCAATCAAAAAGGGATTCAGCCTTTCAACTGATCCTCCGATCATCATGTAGAAGCCCAGCATCCAGGCCAACTGAGACCAGCCCACTGCTCTATTCATCCCCATAGACGCTGGGTGTCTGGGGGCAGGAAAAAATCATGGCATTAACCAATGCCCATCAAGTTTCAAGACAATGAAAAAAACTGTTCCCCATAGAATCATGAGGGGTAACCGTTCACAACTGAAACAATAATGGCCAAGAAATGGCAGACGGTCCCTTTTTCATTTGTTGAGAAGTGACAGATCTGCACAACATCCTAACCCAATTCTCCACACACCCTGGGGTCAGCGGCCAATCACTTATGTGTACATGCACATTTAAAAAGAAACATTTCTTTTTCGTATTCATGTCAATTCCACTTGTCTAAATGTTACTACTTGAACCGTTGCTGTTATCGCCAAAATACAGAAAGAATGAGAATTGATTCTTAATTTCATCATAACCTTCCATTTCTGCATGGAGCAACATTAAGACAGTGAGCAAAGCTTAGATCCACCCAATGGTGTTGCCTTTAATTGGTTGCAAAGAGCCCTTCACTTCCACCATAAAAGATCTGAGCCTGAGGATACATCCGAACATCAGGCTGAATAATTACACACAGTTAAAAAGGGTCATCATGTCTCCCTTTGGCTCCTCCTCTGCCTCTAGATGTATCAAAGAGCTTTGTCACCATGCTTGCAGTTAAAAAGACTTTGTACAATCGCTCTCACACCACTTTTGACCGTGTTTACTATTGACTAATGCTAATGACTTTTTCACTTGTTTGCCTTGGATTACAAACAAGACGTGTCAGGATTTGACAGCTAACATGCTAGCTTTTTCATCTAGTAGGAAAATGCAAGAGGTTTTTTTAGATTGGAGTTAGACTACGCTGAGGAGATTGTGAAAATCTCATTTTTCATCTACATGTCAGACTCCATAACAGTAGAAAGGCCAAGTAGTTAAACCCTGCCAGGGCCCACTGCACCAACGTCTGCATCCACTGATGCCTTGTAAATGAAATATTATGAACCCAAACAGTGCGTATCCAGAGCATGGTCCCCTGACACCATATGTCGAGAAAATGGAGCCATTTATCTGGGAAAGAGAAACTGTGGTCTTCGGAATGAAAGAATTGCATGATGGAGCAATGTGTTGAAGGTTAAATCTCACTTTCACCGGGTGACCAACTACAATATGTTGCTGTCATGGAGCAGTGTTAGTTGCCTCAAGCTGACCTAAACTCTCCTTGTCTTTGTGTTCAAAAACCTTCAGGTTTAGGTTGACATAATTTTGCAAAGAAGTTTATGGTCCCTTCAAAAAACCTTTGCATGGTTGTCCAGAGTTTAACTGAAACAGTCATTTGCCATGTGTGGGTGAATATTAGCAGTTTAATTTGTCATTAAAATCTGATCCATCACAAGTAGAAACAGGTCAGCAAATTGCACCTTCAAGCACTCTTGCTTACCCTCATCCATTGTGCTGTCATCCCTCTATTGATGGCTTTATTTTCTCTTTCAACGTGTCGATTGTACAGAAAACTGTACGTCAATGCTCTGATGAGTCCCCTATCCTGCTTATGCAAAACTCTGCATAGTTATTGTCAATTTCTTTGTTGGCATAAAAGTTTTGACATGAAAACTGAGATGCTGGATGCTAAGCGTTGGCATCAGTAGAACGAATAACTGAAATTTGGGTGTTCAGTTGTACCTCGAAGCAAGGGAGACATATGCAGACTTTAACTCCTGAGTGTTGGAACCTGTTGCCACTAATGAGAGTATTTTCTACAGAGAAAATTGTCAAAATTGTCTCCAGCTGTCCCAGAGTCGCTTCTTTCTCCAAATTTGGTGAATCAAACAATGTGAAAACAGGATATTTGGGACATGTGTGAGGAGAGCAGTAAGTCTTGACATACTATTTAGCACATAAAGAAAGAGGTGGGATTAAAAAAACTGAAATAGAAATAGCTGAATTCAAGTTGAAACAATGTCAGCAATATCCTTAAGAGCTTATGTTCTAGTTACATCCTGTAGCATTGAAGGTTGACATCTTTGGACAGTTATGTCTTGGTTCAGATTCATTCAGGAAGTCTTCCAACATGAAAAATCCTGGGCACATAAAAATGCAATGTGCCTCATTTAGTATGAAAGAGACTCATTCCAAAAGAGGACCTCAGAAAAACCGGGTCTTATACAGACCCCAGTTTAAGGAGACTTGAAGAAATGGTACTCTGTCGGACCAAATAGCAATTGACCCTGGTCTGCTTTGAGATTTGAGAAAGCAGTCCACGAGAAAACGTAAATTAACACAAGAATCAGTCTGTATGGGCAACTTTGATCTGAATCTTTCCTGTGTGTCCAGAAAATGACATATTGGTTTTCAGCCAATAATGTACTATGCAAATATTGTGTGGCATTTTAATTGCATTATGTGAAAAGTATGTCTATACTTCAAAAATGTGTTTATTCAGCATACATATTTGGCTTGCTCCTCCGACTCTACTTGTTAGCCCACGAGAAATCTGCATACAAAAATCAATAACCTGTACAAAAACCAAGGGTGCACAGGCAAACATCACCACTAGAGCTTCCATGCATGTTTAAAACAGCTAAAATGTTGAAAGCAGATGTGAAATAGTCTGAGGCTTAAATAAAAAGCCCCTGACATATTTGAAGTATCTCCTTCTTAAATCAATCCAATCTATTGTAACATTGATGTAACTCGATGAAGATTTAAGTTCACATCTTAAAAGTCAAAACTGCCTTTTAAATTTCCCTTTGGCATGAATAAGTAGACTAATTGCAACTGCATTTTAATGCAACTCCATCTACACTTGCAACACACCAGCCATAAATCACGTTTGCGGCTGTTAATGAGTAAAATTAGTGTAAAAACACCTGGGAGTTAAAATTAAGAGTTTGTGATAATGGGATTATTAGTACCTTTGCCACCATGAATAAAAGCTTCCTGCAGTGGAACTGGGTAGGTTGTTTGTTTGGATGTGTTTTACACATAGACATCATTTGAGACTCTTCCTGGAAGCCCAACAGAGCCTGAACAAACACGCACAAACAAGCCTGCAACCATGTTTATTCAATTAATTGCTTTCTAATTCCTAATTTCTCTTCCATCTCTTCTCTTGACATAAAGCATCTCTCTTCATTGCCCATGTATACACACGACAGGAAAAGTTTTATAGGTTATACGTTTCAATTCAACAATATTTGAAGAGAAAAGTTATAAAAGAACCTCTTTAAAATGCAACAACACACCCACTCATGTCCAGTCAGACTGAAGAGCTGTCAGAAAAATAACAAAATAAAACATTAATGTCTTCACAGACAAAGAACGAGCTTTCAGACAAGAGACTTTTATGTCTGCTCTCTCAATCTGATTCCACACACACATTATTGGGATTATCAAAGCGTTTACAGGTACATTCCTGTAAAAGGCATACATCTCCTTTGGTCTTGATATAGGTTAATTACTCCTTCAAGAAATTTTCCAATTTGTGCTCTCCCATCTTAGATAACATTTTTGTTTTCATTTTCATTTATCATATGTCTTTGGGATGAATTTACATCCAACTGGCTGGTGATAATCACATTTCTACTTCATTTTATTTATTTATTTATTTTTTGCAGGTTTTATCTTCCATTTAAAGGTTAGTAGTTCCAACTAACCAACCGACCAACCAAGTCATTGCGCATTTGGGTAAGATTTGTCACTCCTGTTTCATCCACAGTTCTACAACGTTTATTTCACACAAGTTTATCTGTAGTTGCTGTTTGTGACAGCTGTGATTTAAATTGAGTAATAAATTGAGTGATTTAAACCCTACATCTTGAGCCATGCTGACTCCTCGGTGAAACATTGCATTGGAAGCCCACAAAATAAGATACTGAGCAAATACATGTGGGACATGGATTATAGCAGTTTTCCCAGACTTGTTTTAAAGGAAACAGGTTATGCGATGTGTTATGCAGTGATTTGGGTAGTTTTGCCAACAATAGGCAGTCTCTATCGACTGTGCTGAGTAATGCTGCACCAACTTTGATGATACATTGATTTTTGGATGGCAGCAGAGTACTAATTTTCTTGTTGTAATTGCACTATGCTAATGAAGTTAATTACGTGAACATGACTGAAGTTCACTATTGCTTTGTCTCCTCAACAAAAGTCAGACAATGACGACACTGCTTATTGAGTTATTGTACAGGCAGAACTACAGCAAGAAGCAATACTGCAGTGTCATGAGTGATTGTCATGGGTGAGGATTGGGCCAGTGTGGGTTTATGCCATCCACTCCTTTTATGGTAATGGAAGACACATCTTTTTTTGGTTGTTGTGATTTGTTTTTCAAAAACAAAATACACACAACTGAAAACATGTAAATGTTGGCACCATTCAAATATATCAAATGTTGCGCTTGATTGCAAATCTCCTTAGAGAGGGCAAAAACATTTGTTTGGAATGATGACCTCAAAGATCTGGAGGTGGTAGAGGACCAATATGAAGCTAAAATCTGCTGTTACTAGTGCTCACGATCTGAGAGGCTTTATTTATCTATTCATTTATTTATTTATTTATGTATTTATTTATTTCTGTAAGTGATTCCAAGTGGGATTATTTGCTTCCCTCTCTCAAGATTATGATGCCTTGAGCTAAAGGCTAAGAGGGCAGCTAAGACATATTATTAAACAGGAGAGGAAAGAGAGACAAATGTTCCAAAAATTATCTCAAAATGAAGCTGCCATTGCTGGAAGACAACAAAGAACAAAGGTAGTGAAAAATGAGAAAGAAACACAGATAGAGAGCCGGAGAGAGAGAGAGAGAGAGAGAGAGAGAGAACGAGGGAGAAACCCTCCAGTTCCAAAATCAAAAGAGGAGCCTGAAGTGGTAAATCAGATCCTTACATCACTGAAATTCATGCTTGAAAACCACACACAGACAAAAAAGCACATGCATGTACAGATAGCAATTCTACCATCAGATCACGACCGGAATAACCTTTAGTGCCCTGACTTTTCCATCAACAGCCTATTACTCCTATTGTCAGCTCACTCTATCTCATCTTGTTGACTTTCAAAGCTGCTATTACTTTCAATGGATTCACTGGGTACAAAAAATACGAGTACCTATCTTTTGTACAGCTGCATTAAATACAATAACAGAATATTTTTTTGCAGTTGGAATAAAAGGTTTTGAGTTTCCTTCAAATGCCTGATGAAGACAGAATCGATGTGCAATGACGTGTCAAGGTTATACATATTTAATTTTTGGGTTTCTCTGGCTCCATTTAAGATTTTATTTCTCAGTTCTATCTTTGGTAAGTGATGAAGGGAATTGAAGGTGTTTGTTTATGCAGCAATAATATATACTAATGCAGTTACAGCATGAAGATAAAGTGAAGGATGAACAGCTGACGTTAATTAGTTAAAATTAACCATTTTGTGATTTCGTAAAATCATTTTTGATGACGAAAAACAATGAATGGCATTCTAGCCATCTCTCCCTGGCAGAGTCTTTTCTCGGGGATCCCACTCACCTGTAGCCATGCAGAGTGTCCACACATATGCCACCATTGGAGCAGGGGTTCCTGGGATATGCGGCACAAGGCTGATGGGACTGCTCCCTCCCGGGGCAGGAGCAGGCAGCTGTGGATTCCACCATCACGGACACGAGACTCATGGTGCCACAGTCTACCACAGTGGGTGTGTCCCGCACATTCAAAACGTTGGTGCAGCCAGAAGCCCGTGCACACTCAGAACTGGGACACTCGTCCACCCGCACCTGGGACACACTGATCTGCAGGAATGACTGGAGCTGCGGGTAAGAAGATGTAAAAAGAACTTTAAGAGTGGTGCACTACATCGGACATTTTTTTAATTTATTCCTCACCACCATCTTGTTGCAAATTTGCGTTCACTATGTACTGTTGGGCACAAATTGCATCAGCTAAAGAAAGCAAACAAGAAACATATAGGAGACAAAATTGATTCTACATGTTTCAGAGTACCACAGAAAAAATAACATGTAGTAACATGTAGCCTGTGTGATGGTGAAGGATCAAACTAGTTATGAAAATGAAAACCAGACTGCGGACATTTTGAGCTTGTGTGCATTAATATATCCTTCTTGGATGCTAGTCTCTCGTGTATTACTTATGTGGGAATTTGCAAACTTCATCCATATTCACCGATATAAAGACATGGCGAGCAAACAGAAATAACAAATGTTAAACATTGCTTGACTTTATACAAATGCATGCAATTGTTCTGCATCTTAAAAAGACTAAACACCTGTCCAAAAACAGCAGTGAACAACAAAATGCTGATAAAGTTCAGTGTGTGAATGTTCTGCGGTACACATGCAATTTAGATCTAAGAAATCAAGCCATTTTTCTGCACCGTTTCCTGAAAAAGTGGGCTAAATGGTGATGAGGTAGAAAGGAAACTCTGGGTTGAGCAATTTGATAAAGCACTGGAAGGGAAAATGAAATGGAAATTGAATATATCTACTACGTGTGTGTGTGTGTGTGTATGTGTGTGTGTGTGTGTGTGTGTGTGTGTGTTTGCGCGCAAGTGTTCATTCATGTGCGTGTGGTGTCCTTAACTGGTAAGTGTCACTGGTCAAGTAGATATATCCGGAGTTTACACACATATGTACACACTCTTGTCATGCAGGCACACATAGACACGTATGCCCGCACACACAAACACACTTACAGGCAACATGAGCAGTGTTGAACAGAAAGAGGGTCACTTCATGCTCAATGTTCTGGACTGATTGGACCTCATTCAGTCTGACTGGATTGCACTCACTAACCATGCAGCTTCCATTTATCTCCTTTTATTCCCCCAAATTGCCTCCACCGCAAAAACTGAACATTTTATAGATTGTGTCTTTTTGGATGATTGTTATTGTTGATTAATGACTCATTATTTGAGCTTCAACACAACATTGACAAAAATAATCCCAAAATGCCATGCTTTTACCCTCCCTGCAATTGTTGAATTGGATAAAATTGTTTATTTTTCCCGGTCTTCCTAGACTTAAATGTTGCATGACACATAATTAAACATGGAGCGATGTCTCCGTATTTGTACATAAGCCTCCCTTTGTCATGTGTCATCATGTACCTACTAGGCAAACAAGTTCAGGTGTGATACTACAGTCTTACCTCCTGCACTACTGTAAGGGATATATTTTACTTATGACTGTTTGGATGACCTCATCAACATGCAATATTTATAGAGTTTGTGGCTGCATCCACTCTATAAGGTAGATTGTGTACCGCACTTGGTGACCTTTATTATATTGTCTGTATATGTGTGCAAATATCTATCACGTATTCCTATTATAGCTGTGAGTAGGTTATATGTAATGATTATGCAAAAACTAGAAAGATGATTTTCACTAAACATGGGTTCGTTGAGCATTGGGGCACATTTTAGGGCTGATATGTTCTTTACTCAGGCAATCCTAGATGGACCCCAGTGAAGTAATTAATTCCCCAGGAGGGCTTTCTCGTATTGTTATTCAGCTGTTGTACTCACTTAAAATTCACGGTGTACAGCAAAGTATGTGTATCTGCGACTGTGATCTTTAATCACATCCACTACTTTCGGAGCACCAACACTCCTTTTGCAGTTGTTGATTCAAGTGTCTCATTTCCAGATAAAAATCAAAAGTTTATTCAATCTATTTCAGTTACATTTAGCTGCAGATACAATATCTTCTACATTCTGATTGTTATCAGCCTTTCCAGGGCCATATGTACATAGGTGTATCAGGGTGCGATGTTCTGGTGCAGACGGGGACAGTGATGTAACGAAAGCGACGAATGAGAGACGAATTTGATTTTGCAGACTGATTTTAAATATATCATGCGGGGGGGCGTAGTAGTTCGAAAATCCCAGACAAGTTTGAAAATCCGCCCTGACACATTTTTAGGTCCCAAAAAAGAGGAAATGTCTGGGTAAAAGAGGACGCTTGGTCACCCTAGATTAACATACCAGTTGCATTATTCATTAGGGACTACACTGATTAGTTACCAGTATTTAGGGTTGCCAACTCCTTGGAAAATGAGTCAGGGACACCTCGTCTTTTTTCTATGTCGACCTAAAATTACGTCACTTAGACATATTTTTTTGACGTTCCATCCACGCCATAAAAAGACGTCGAAGGTATGCCATTTTTTGATGTTCGGTCTACGTCAAAAAAAGACAAGGTGTCCCATATTCATTTTTCAAGGAGTTGGAAAATTAAACTTGTTTGAAATTCGGCCCGGACACATTTCGAGGTCTCATATCCTCTTTAGGACCAAAATAGGAAGTTTGGTCACTCTATATTATAGCTTCTGATCACAATTATTTTCCAAAACGATGATTATTCAATGCCAAAGTGATCAGGGATTCGTGCAAAACATGAGCATTTTTGACCCATTAAAGGACGGATGAAGATTAATGATAATTGTCGACTCGATTGGAACAAAGATACAATTTTAATGTGGACCTAAGCAGTGTAGGTGGATAACTTCATGCTGAGTGTCTTTTTGCAATATACTTTAAATGCATTACTTATGATGGAAGAAAAAAATAGATGAGTTTAGTTTAATGGAGTTTCTCATTGATGTAGGTCAAGTTATTTGCCATCTCCTTCCCAGCAGAGGATAATGGACCCTTGAAAACCTTGACATTAAAAACCAATGAGACACGCTCTTGCTGAGGAGAAATGTCTCCAAAAAAACTGAGGTTAGAGTGGAGGGGGTTGGGCGGTAGGGGCAGCAGATGCTAGGAGTTCAGAAAAGAGGGAGCTGTGGGGATAAGGGAGATTTTCGATAGTCGGCTTCATGCTGGCTGCCAGGTGGTTTTAACGCAGTCGGTGGAAAGCAGAGACGTTCAAATGAAAATAATATTTGATCCTTGTTTTGCAGCTCCACATTGAACCAATGTTGGATAAATATTCAATATTTAGAAAATTTGCAACACTAGTGCATTCACATCATTTGAGTGACACCAAAAACATATATCTCTTTTATTGCTGATTTGAATAGTTTCTGGGTTGGTTTTTTTTCCCCTCTTTTTATAATTTTGCTGCACCAATTAAGACAGGTGTAATTGCATCAGATTTCACAATTATATGTATTTTGTATTCCTTATTTCCTGTTCATGCCAAGTGGCCAGCTTGTCAAATTTCTACAGGCTATATATTGGAGCAAAGGTAACATTTTTATTTTATATATCTAACTCACTGCACTATACCCTGCACACAATTCTTCAACCCCTGCAACCAAAATGGCCCACAGACATCTGCATGCGTTCTTTCTTTTGGATGGTGTTTAGTGAGGAAACGCACAAAGAAGCACAGCACACACTGACTCATTCAGAGGCAGATCGGTTAGTATAGCGAGCACGGACCCAGAGGATACGTTGTTCCTTGGACTATTGTTCCAATGCACCAAGACGCTTCCACGATTCTCTCCTTGCCCTCGGGACCACATTAATATAATGACAAGATGAACATTGAGCACCATAGCAATGGTTTTTAAAAAGGCGGAAGCTGGTATAGACTGATTAAAAGTCAAGTGGAGCATGCTGGGTGTAAAACACTACGGAATAACTTGCATTATCCCCGTATGAAAGCAAGGAGAAATAGAGAAACACTGAGATTTTTCTTTTCTCCAATATTCAATATCTGAGGCATTACTGCTGAATTGAAAACATTAATAATAAGCGCTGCTTCATATGCCCCTTTCCCCTCATTTTGCCCCACTCCGTTTCCTGTCCACCGGCTCCCCCACTCCCCCTCTACCTCTCCAGCTCTCGTTCATCTTCTCGCTCGCTACGCTTCACATCTCATTCTGATCAATGTCTTCTCTTGAGAACCTAGCTGAATCCAGATGAAACACTTGGCACTCTCCTCACAAATCATACCTGAAAGCTTTGCTTACTTCTCCACTTACACATCTTTCTCTCCTTCACCGCTTCTCTCACAGGCATTTTTTTTTTGTTGTCTTTTTTTTTAATCATCAGATGTGTTTATGTAAGTGCCTTCCTTTGTACACACCCCCAGTCTTTATTTATCCCTAACAACAGTCAGTGAAACAAAGAGTGGTGATAAGGCTGGACTGACCACAGTGGGCAGATGCAAAACAGGTTGGTTCATCATTCCCTCCTCAGGGTAACATGTCAGCCCTTTGTCTGTCTGCTGGTGAAACACACACACACACAGACACAGACACAGACACACACACAGACACAGACACACACACACACA
>CAESWR010001107.1:404898-415389 GCA_903171835.1 Mullus surmuletus | reverse complement strand
TGACAATCTGACAACCAAGTTCAACTTCTTTTCTCAAATGTACAATAATATACTTGCTAGTAGAGACATCCAGGTCAAGCATAAACACATCCTAGATTCCTTTACGTGGCTTTCGCACTCTGAGAGGGACTTTGCAGCTTTTTAAATGAGAACCTAAAGAGAGGCAAATTCATAAATATCATTGTGCTATTCTTAAACTGTTGGAGAAAACTGCATGCGTTGTGAAGCAAAGGCTGATGATTGAGATGCTAACACGGTATGGTCAAATTGTCTGCCACAAGTGCCATGCTCGCACTGCGCGTCTAATTGCTCTCAGTGGACTGCTCGTTCTCATAAAAATCCCTTTATATGAATATGGAGGAACAGAGGAAGACGTGTGTTTGTTAGCTGGCTAGCAGACAACGTGCCGATTTAGGAATCCGTGACATCCTGTTCGCCATTAACTACTAAAATCAAACGGAGATATATGCGTTTATGAAGAGAAGGATTCCTGGAGCACTTTTTGTGTTTTGGTAAAGCTTGTACCAACCCACCTCTGCATTGGGCTCTGCATTTTCAGAGATCCTCGCCAGACAGGAATGGTCAGTGAATCTAGGAGCATGGTCGTTCACATCCTTGATTTGAATGGTAGCGGTTCCGGTTCCCGTCATCCCTCCGCCATCTCTTGCCTCCACCACTAGGAGGTAAGACTCAACCTGCTCTCTGTCAAGACCATTCATGGCTACAGTAATGGTCCCTGTGGTAGGATTGATCGCGAACATTTCTGAGAAGGTGGGCACTCCACCTACTTCAATGTTGGTGGCATCCAAACTACCAACAATCCTGTATGAGAGCACAGCATTCTGCCCCACAGCTGAGTCATCCAGGTCTGTGGCTGTCATCTCCATTACAGACGTTCCCACTACTGAGTTCTCCGCTACGTCTCCGTGACAGCTGGGTGCACAGGTGAAGACAGGCGCGTTATCGTTGATGTCCCACACGTTGATGATTACATCGGTGAAGCCCGTCAGACCTTCGCCACCTTCGTCTGTGGCCAGGACAACAAATCGCCACACAGCCCGCTCCTCGCGGTTCAGCGTCCTCTGGGCGTAGATCTTTCCTGTGACCTCATCAATAATGAATTCACTGTCGGCACCCTGGCCATGGAGAGAGTAACGCAGGGCCTCCTGGTCAGCATCTTTATCTGGGTCAGATGCCGTTACCTACAACATCAAAGGCAGTGTGAGACAGGCGGGCTGAGACCTTATAGCTGCATTTTTTTTTTTTTACTCTTTTATTCAGTTTAATTATTGAAAAGCTGCTGACTTGGAGTGATGTCTTGAATGCAAGCATTTCAGTACTACTGTGTGCATTTATAAACCCACCAGTAGATAAACCTGGTAGTGTTAAGGCCTCTAACCCTATTCACAGCCCAGGCAGACAGGCCAAAGATGTTTCAATTTAGCACAGTAATTGCAGTGTGATGTAGAGCCAAAATTAACTTACATTAGGAAGTAATGTGCTTTAACATGGAGAGTACATGGAGGGAAGAACTATAACCATTAAAAACTAAATGCAATCTCATTTCATATGAAAGAGACATAGATAAAGACTCTAGACTAATTACTCTACAGCTGTGCTCAAATACATGCATAGTGTGACAAAACCATTTAACCTTTTCATGATTACTGTCAATAAGGCATATCTTGGCACAATGATGATACGCTAGAGTAGCAGAAAACTCTCACATAATAACTCGGCTCTGATGTACCTGTAGCACAAACACTGGTGATCCATCCAGTTCCTCTGTTACACTGCCATAGTACTCGTTAACAGTAAACACAGGAGCCTCATCATTCTTGTTAACCACGTTAACTGTCACTGTGCTGTAATCCTCCCATTTTCCATCCGAGGCAAGCACATGCAGCTTGTACCTAAGAGAAAGAGTTGCATTCTTCAGGGGCTTGTATTTTCAAAGAGAACAATAGCACAATGCCAGGTAAATGGGAAAATAAGGAAAGATATTGGGGGAAAAACTCCAATAATTCTAGTAAATTCCCTCTTCTTTTTTCTTGTTGTTTATGCCTACCTTTTGTTCTGCTCATAGTCGAGAGGCTGGGCAATAAAGATAGTGCCCACCTCAGGTTCCACATCAAACACCCCTCCTGTGTTTCCTGATGTGATCTGGTAGCGCAGCTTCGCGTTCCCACCTGCCGACAAAAGGAGAAGGTGGAGGTTGAATGAGGAATGACAGTTTGTTTAAATGAACCATAGTGACTGACAAACCTGAGTTTAGTGAGTAAGTCTTCTGAGGCTGTGGCGGACACATTGATCTCTTGTGCAAACCTGATCCCCCATGGATTTGTAGCCCCCACCCTGTCCTGTGCTATCTCATTCTGCCAATCCCCCAATCTGCCATCCATATCGGTGATGGATGGCACTGGTCTGCTTTAGCTGGGGCAGTGCTATCAGATAGCAAGGCTTTAGAGATGTCTGATTGTTGTCTGCCCTCACAAAAGATAATTACTGGACTTCCTGCATGATAATTACCTTTAGCCAGATACCCCAGATGCATGCATAAGGCACAATTGTCAATAGATGGATGTCTTGTATTATGGTGGTGTCTGCAAGTGCAAGTATACTTGAGTTGTTTCACATAAATATAAAAGTAAAAATGTTCAATGTTAAGTGATATTTCAACAGCCTCTCCTGCTAAGTAAATAGATAATTGCATTTAACTGTATTTTGGGAATTTATGACTAATGACATTCCTTTTTTTCCTCAGGAAATGAAAAGAGAATTGGATTTTATTTTTCTTTGGGAAGTATGACATAAGGCTCGGGTGCCGGTGCTCTGAAAGTGCACAACAACTTTTGGATAAGGTGAAACGGCTAACCTCTCGGTGCTTAATTGCATTTAAAATTTTCTGTAAGTAATATCAAATTTTCAGTGCTTCCACAGTATTTTCAGCAATAATTTCACTTTTACGGTGAATATCAAAAGAGCCTTTGTTCTTTTGTATTCAAAAGTGATTAAATTCCTTTTATGTGGCCCAGAATACAATCTGTACAAATGATTAAGACCTTGTGTCATTCTTTGCAGGTACACGCTGCTTAAGTTATTAACAGAGGAATGTGCTCAAAATCCTATTTGCTGGAGTTTCTATCAACACAGAGGAACACAGATTCACGCAAGTATGAATCTGTTATTAAAGTGTACAATCAAATATTTTCAGGAATAATTATGTCTGAACTAAGTGCTTAAACACAGCAGAAATGGGAATAATCCACTGAATAATCAATACTTGTTACATTGAAAAAAGTAACATCCCATCATTCATTGAATTTGCCCCCTCGCCTAATTTGCTTTGTTCCATCCATACCTAACTTAATAATCATATTTTTTTGAGGTCTGCAAAGCATTTAATAGGTTATTACATGCTGATCAACAGAATGTTCCCCCTCAATGCAATTATTGCTAAAGGTATGGTCTGCATCTCAATCACTGCTGCATCTATCATCCCCCATGTTAATACGAAAGGGATAGGGGAAACCTCTGAAGACAAGATGAGATTCACAGCTTATTAGCAAGATGAAAGTCAAGGAAGGAGAGAGGAGAATGCTCTAATCCCGATCATTTTGTACTGTCTTTCTGTTAGCATTTTAAATGGGACATTAGGGGATACGTGCAATTGCATCTCTTCTTTTCTCTTTTTTTCTCTTTTTTCCCCTTGTTGTCTCAATCACTTAAGTATTTAGAAAACTGCTGAGACCCAAAGGACAAAGGAGGCAGAGGAGGGAGTAATGTAGCAGTTCAAACAAACAAACAGAAAGAAAATAAATTTTTGCCATTGCCCCAGTTTCAAAAGACTTTGTTTCCCTAAGTGTTGTACTTTGGAATACACAGACAAGACAAGACAGCAGGGAAAACGAGAAAGGGTATATGTGGAAATACATAGGGGGTTGGCACATATTATAGACATGAAAGATATAGATTTTTTTGAATTCACTTTATCAATGAACTTTAAATGAAATATATTTTGTACTTATAGCTTTATAGGTTGTTTTTCTATGTTTTCTTGTTTGTTTGTTTGTTTTTTAAACTACTGTCTGAAATATTTAGTTAATGCTGATATTCATCAAAGGTGCAACCTTGGAATTACTGTCAGAATATCCTGTTACCTTTGCAGATTATACTGTATGTCAACTGCCAATATTCAACCACCTTTTAAAATGGACACTTGTATGCTGGACACTGCAGCACTGCCTTACAGCATAAGCCCCCCCCCCTCAGGGACTTTGCATGTTCATGTCTGAGCTGATTTGCTATATCCCATTTCCTTGTCAACGTGCATGTAAGGCAGTCCATGCTCATGTCAGAGCACCAGACGGAGGCACAGAAAGAGCTAGAGGTGCTCCCCTGACATTGTGGTGCTACTTCTTGCTGTTCCACAGAGGATGGTCTAGTACCGTACTTGCTGTGCAAACATGTACAATACAACATAACAATTCTATATATTGGTCATCAATCCTAAATAAAAATTCTGTATTCCTTGCTGTGCAGCATGATATCGCATCCCTACAGATCTGGGCTCATCAACAGGGACAGCTAGTCTATTTAATTCACTTATGTGCAAGCCACTGCTAACAGCTGTGACTATTTTAATTTGCAAACTGTTTTGATTTGATGCGTTTAGATTTTTCAGTCGATGTTTAAAGATTGGGGTAAACTTTAACATGCTTCAACCTTCTTTGAGGCACAACTGCCTGCTTTTATCAGGTCAGACAGTAACAATAGTCCATAGTATATATTGTATTATGGAAGCACAAAAATATTACCTTTATGAATTGAAACTTGAATCATTTTTCCTCCAGTCATCTCCCAGCTGTCACCTTCTATACATCCCACATACATTTAAAATCTAACACATACTACTTGCTGCTCCTCTGCTGGTGGTAAAAACCTCATCTGGAGTAGTATTGTTTTATCTATTTTTTTACTCTTGCCTACTAGGTAAGTAAATAAGCATGTTCATGATCGTGTATGAGGCCAATGAGGGATATTTATCACCACAAAGCATGATGTGCAAAGCAGGCCTCCAATATGTGCAGGGTAATATTCTATTCATTGTCTTTTGCCTTCATCTCTCTCCTTCATACAAATGTAAATGTTCCCTGCATAAAAGAAGAAACTATTGCATGCATGTTTCAGCTCCATAAATATACAATGTTCAGAAACTCATGGACTTTATCTCAGCATTTGGAAGAACGTTCTTGCTTAAATGTCAGAATTGACTGAATGTGACCACTAATTCCCTTCAATTAATTTTGCTGTGTGGTGACCTGGTGTCTAAAGATTATTTTCCCAGAGGTCACTTCGACACGTTCCTGACAGAAAATTATGTTTAATGAGACCTTTCAGAGTATGTATATATTGACTTCTGGCATTTAATAACATTCTGGACAACTTGTTTACAGACAGAATTTGTTTGGACTGTTTTCAAGCAAAAAAGCAAGACATTGGTTTGAATGGAAATGATAACACACCCATCCTTTATAGTCCAACTACGATGGTACATTTCCTGCCACATAATTTAAAGTTTTGTGAAACAACTGTCACGTCGTGGGCAGCAGACACACACTTGATTATGCCATTTCACACACCTGATGATTATATTCAAAGCCTTGCCCAGTTATAGTCTAACAGTGAAAAGCCACACAAAGGCCTTGTTTATACTTAAGCATTGCCTCGACACAGTAACTACGGCGAGGCTCGCTGTAACTACGGCGTCAAGGCACATACCCACGCAGACGGGAACTCCGCTGCTGCAGCAACAGCTGATTGCTAAATGTTTACCGTGGCTGCGCTGTCGTTTAGGTGTTGCAAATCAAGGCTTCCTGAGTTGTTTCGGAGATTCCTAAGACGCGAAATATCCGCATCTCGAGTCTACAACTCACGGTTACGTTTTGCACGTCACTCAACCCCTGACACAGAAGTATAGTGGGACACACTCCCGCGGTGAGGCTCACCGTAGTGACGACTCCTCGGCGACGCAGAAGTATAAACTAGTCCCATTAACCTAATGGAGCAATTATCACAAATATTTAAGCCTCTTGGAGAAGATCTGGAGAACATTGCAGGCCGTGCTATTAGAAAAAGATTGTTTGAGAGCAGTATGTGTGACAAAGAAAGACCATCAAAAACCTCCTCAACATTGATGACCTTATATGTATTTTTGTGTAACCCACATGGGTACCAAGCCCATTGAAGTGATTTAAGGGGTTGTACCCCACTCCCACCACCTGAGGGCGCTTCATCACCAGTGCCCGTGCTGCCGCTGGCTGCGTTCAGTTTAGTTTTTTTCTCTGATCACGCATAGACCGAGTGAGCAGACAACCCGATGACACCGAGCCGAACAGTGCGAGGAGTGGTTGTAGAGGCAATAAATATCGTTTGACTCCGGTAAGCGAGTGCCAAGACATGCTTATTAAACCAGTTGGAGTTGTTGAACCGTTGTACTTTTTGTTACCGTTGTGAAAAGTCGAGTGAAATACATTAAAAAAAGATTGCTAGCTACGAGCTACGGCTAACCGCGGGAAGCGCTACTTAGCTAGCTGGTAATGTTACTGTGTTGTGTGTGAATGCTAATGTTGGCTAGGATGTCATGTTACTACCATACCATGGGTGATGACAATAATAATAACTCTCAGTAGAAGGCTATGCTACTGAAGACAGCCAACTGCTCCCTATGACCCACAGAAACTTGAAAAGCAAATGGCACAACTCCAAACCCAGATAGCTTCTCTAAAAGCGTCTTTGAGCTCAAATCAAGCTCCTACCAAGCCAGGCAAGAAACAGAAGGCAGATGAAACTTCTTCGCCTTGTCATGACCCAAAACATGCCAACAAGAAGCTCCGTCCATGGTACTGCTTCAGGTGTGGCGACGATGGCCACATCGCGCCATCCTGCAACAATTAATCAAATCCAGAGTTGGATGAAAACAAGCGAAGGGAACTAAGACGAAAACAAGAAGCCTGGGAGCAAAATTTAAACTGAATGCAGTTCCTGTGGAGGGACTACCAGGAACTGGAGCAAAGAATGATGGTCCCAACCTAAAACCTATGACAAAAGTTTCAATTCAATCTCATGAAGTGGAACATCAAACCAAGCTTCCACAAGGTCTTGTAGGACAGAAATGTATTGCAGATGTCAGTATGTCAGGTGTCAAGACTAGATTCTTCCTTGATTCAGGGTCTCAGGTGACTACAGTGACAGCTTATGTTTCTACAACTCATCTGTCAGAGCACCCCATTGAACCCTTCCAGTCCCTCAATGTTGAAGGTGCTAACGGTCAAAAAGTGCCTTATTTAGGCTATGTGCCCATCACTCTGAAATTTCCAAAAGAGTTTGTTGGTACTAAGCCTGAAATCTCGACCTTCGCCTTAGTGGTACCAGATCGCCATAGTAACTCTGACTTACCTATTCTCATTGGCACGAATACACTTGACACTCCACAGGAAGAATAGGACTAGCAACATTGAAAGACAAAATGCACCAAGTCCTACCCATGCAAGCGAGAGTTTGTTTAGAAGGGTATGTGAAGGTAGATAACCCAAGTGACTGTGCTATTGTCGAGCAACTTCAATCTTTATCGCCTAACCTAATCGCCCTCACAAATTACCTGTGTGGATGACGAATGAAAATGGCCACGATGTCACACTCCCTTCAAATTGTGCCATCACTTAGCTTCACACTCCCGACAAATTCTATGAAAATGTACCTGACTCAGACAACCCTGCTAATACTGTAAATTGTTGTGCTGGCATTTCCAAATCAGCCAAAGCTCCATCCAGATCAGCTTTCACCATTGACCATTGACACCACTTCTTTCAAAAGAGTGGAAGGACCAAGTGACTCACAGTTTGCATGAGTACCATGACATGTTTGCCTGCAGTGAGATGGATTTTGGGCATGCAACCAGAGTAAAACACCATATAAACCTCAAAGATGATCCACCATTTAAACAAAGATCTCGACCAATCCACCCAAATGACCCATGACCCAAATATGAAGCTGTGAAAAAGCACCTGCAAACATTCCTAGATGCAGGGGTAATTCGTGAGTCAGAATCTCCTTACGCTTCTCCAATAGTAGTAGTTCGTAAAAAAATGGAGATGTGCGTCTTTGCATTGTTTATCGAAAACTGAATTCACTCACAATCAGAGATGCAAATGCTTTGCCCAATCTCGAAGAAGCCTTCTCAGTTCTTGCTGGTTCCAGATGGTACTCAAATCTGGATATTATCAAATTGAGATTTGAGCGGGATAAGCCAAAGACCGCTTTTGTGTGTCCGTTGGGGTTCTATGAGTTCAATCGCTGATCTTTTGGCCAAAGATGGCTCTAGAGGTGGTGGACCAAAATCAAGTCATGCGGGCGTTGTGTCAGAAGGAAGGCCCAACCAGAGAAGTCCGCACCTCTGGTGCACATCCATACCACTTGCCCCATAGCATTGGTGCGCATTGACTACTTATCCCTTGAGCCTGACAGTGCCAACATCAAAGATATTTTGGTCATCACAGATCATTTTACTCGATATGCTGTTGCCATACCGACAAAGGACCAAAAGGCTACAACAGTCGCCCCAAAAAATGTTTGAATCCTAACTCATCAAAGAACTTGAACGCCCTATCACCCGCAAGGAAAACCTGTAGACAGGTTTAATCGAACCCTGTGAGGCATATTGGGAACCCTAAGGGACAAAGATAAAAGTCAGTGGCAAGATTTTGTAAAGCCACTAACTCATGCCTATAATTGCACCAAGAATGATGCCACTGGTTTCAGTCCATACGAACTAATGTTTGGGCGCCAACCTCAATTGCCTGTTGATATCATCTTTGGCTCTTCCAAATCCCATTCTCAGTATGTGAGAACTTTGAAAGCACATCTTGAAGAGACTTATCAGATTGCCACCAGGAATTCACAAAAGGTGGCTGATCGGAACAAACGCCGATTCGACCAGACAGTACGAGAGCTGACATTAGAGGAAGGGGATGAGGTGCTTGTGAAAAATTTGAGGTTGCGAGGTAAACACAAGCTTGCGGACAAGTGGGAATCCACTATGTACAAGGTTTAATTAAGTTTGCCACTCACTTCATTTAGATGTTGGCTACTTTCAAACCGGGAAACCATCTGATCAGGGAATCAAAATTGGTACTGCAGATGCACGAAAATATGTCTACTTTTTGAATACCTTAAGCCTATTTGATACATACTTCATAAAACGTCCACTGTGGGTGGAATCGATTAGCAGTTATTTCTGTTTGCTTTGCTCATTTGAAGCAATCATTAGGAAACTCTGACATCCAAAACAACAGTTATTGAAAACCAAGCAAGTGGATGACCGTGTTCGTGGGCATGAATTCTGTACACTGACAGCTGATGGGTTATAAGCAAACTGTCTCTGCTGCTACAAGTCTGGCAAACGCCAGCGTGGTGAGCAGACTGTGTGTGGAGGATCTAACATGACTTCTTTCCAGCAGTGCCAGTGTTTCCAGGACGGATTGGTTAGCGACTGTTATGGACATTTTCTTACGTTCTCACTGCAGATATTGCAAAGTGTAATTTTTTCATCATCTTCACACAGTTTGATAAACTTCCACACTGTTGCCTTATTGCACTTTTATCGACTACCGTGGCATCTGCTGTATATTAACTAGAGAGGCGAGCATGCAATCCGTTTTAGTGATCGGCAGATCTTGATTTTGGCTGATCAACAGAAAACCACCCACGTTGGCTCTGTGGCCGATTGGTCAGTGCATATTTTACATAATAATTGGTTTAGACTTTTTTTAAAGCAGCAAAGGCACAAAAAGTATGTTGAAGAGACATGAATTGGCATGAAAGGCCATCAGACCTTTGTATCTCAGCATGCATCAGAGACATACATCTTTAAACAACAGAACAAGCTCTCAGATTCTAAAGAGTAGGCAGGTGCCTGGGGAATGTCAATCAGTTAGGCTTATGCAAGTGTAATGGTGGGATTGATAGAGGATATTGAACCATTTTGATTGCATTACAGGAAATCATAACTGATGTCATATTTTCTTAATTGTGTTTCTTAAATGCCTACATTTTGAAAAAAGTGAAGCTTACCAGGGCTGAAAAAATGACTTGCACTCGACATTGGGATTCTTTGCATTTTTATGGAGGCATGCAATACATTTTTTATATTATTATATAAAATATTTGAAATGTGCAATGGAGGTGACATCCCTGCACAGCATCAGTCCCCACATGAAGTCTGTGGTTCTTGAGAATATCCTTCACAAACTGAAGGATATTCAATGTCTCTGTAATTCTGTCTGAGGAGTCTAAGGTCATAGGCCTCCAAGTTCCATCTTTGTCCCTCAGATTCAGAGATTTCTTCAAAATCCATTAAAGTTATGGAGTATAGAATTTCCCAAAAATGTGTGCAGTTGACTGTTTTTTATAAAGATAATTTAATTCCCAATT
>CAESWR010001107.1:394253-404722 GCA_903171835.1 Mullus surmuletus | reverse complement strand
GAATTTGTCAATACAGCACGCAGCCATTGTGTCATCACACACACACACATTTGCTTGAAGCATTAGGAAGAAATATAGGTATATTGCTAAGTATTATTGGTTATTAACCAATGACAGTTTGGAAATAATCCTGCTATTCCTTCAACAATGTATTACTATGTGTGTAGTCTTTTGAATAAAAACTACCCTGTTTTCAAAATTGTGTTTAAGCAATTGAAGGGGAAAAAAAGGGAAAAAATTGTAACAATGCGCTAAGGCTCAAGTATGAGTTACAGCACCATCCTCTCTTTCACTCCTACACTTTCCATCAAGAGTTCTCATCACCCTATTCCCAGAAAGACAAAACAACAGACTGACATACACACATTTACATATTTTTTCAACCATGCCACCCACCTTCATCCCCATCATTGGCACTGACAGTGAGGATGGCAAAACCGACGTCGGCATCTTCATCCACATCAACTTCATAGGATGCCTGTGCGAATGCTGGCTTGTTATCATTCACATCGCTGATAAAAACACGAACATATGCTGTGTCTGGGAAAATAAAAGATAAAAAAATCAAAGTGAAAGAGACAGAGAGAGACGATTATAAGCATGATGTTCTTATTCTGTCAACTTGAACATGAACATATGTCAATCTTTCCCTGGCTTAAAACAGTTAAATGTTGTTTTTAACAATACTTTTGCACACAAATATCTACACAGAATACAAACTCACACTTTTAAGTCCACTAAAACATAAATAACTTGCCTCTTTCCTCTCTTCTCATTTTGTCTGCCAATTACATGCCATTTCTCTCCATTTTTTCTGCACATTTGACCATTAAAACCTGTTTGTTTTTTTCTTTAGCCTTCAGCAATAAACGTCAGGCTGAGACAGCAAACATAGCACCCTGGAGACTCTGTAGTTGAGCATCGCAACATGCTAAGCTTCCTTTGATATCAGTATCAGTACAAGCATAATTTGCAAAACATGCTCTGAGATTAGATAAATTATTTAAGACAGGGTGGAAAATTGTATGCATTTTGCAGCCCACATTTCAAGGGAATGCAATGCCGTATAACAACACAATTTACACGTGCCACAATTTGCACGTGTTAAAAATAGTAGGAGGATCGATTGACTGGTCTAGCAGCCATCTTCTCATCACCCAGGGCAGCAACGTCTGTTTTAACACTTTTGATATTTATGTGAAAAGATCACATTTGCAACATCACCCTGCACAACAGTGTGTAGGTGTGCTTACCTTTCTGCCTGTGAAAATTGTTTTTCAAATAACTACTAATATTATTTTTGCAACTAGGTGACAACAGTCCGTCAGATGGGTTCTTGAAATATGCAAAGTCAATCAATATGAATGTTGCAAATCTGTGTGACTGAATGTATTGAAATGAGGAACACTGCCATAAATGTCAGCACAGTCAAACTGGAAATAACAGATGATCACCTAGCAAAATTGCTAAATGAATATGCTGACCAACATTACCAGGGAAAAGCTTTGCAGGAAATACTAATTAAGAAGACACAGGGATCAAACATATTGCTTTAACTTATATTTGCTGCTACAGCAAAGTAATCAAATCGAAATTTGTTATTGTGACAGACACCTCCCTTCGGTGGCCTAAAGCAGCCTAAGACTTCTCTTTTTCATAAAGCTTATAGTTGGTGAAGGAGTGTTGAAGGCAAGGGTGAACCTGCACCGAGATGCTATAGGTGTGTGCTGTCAGGGGACTTCCCATGATGCCCTGTGCTCCCATCTTATTCTTCTCCATCTGTACACTTACAGGTCCAATTAATGCATGTTACAAACTCTGCATTTCTCTCCCACAGTTTTGCGTGTTTTTGTGTATTTCCTCCAATCTCTCTACAGGCGTTCCCATAAAACATGTGAAAAAGATGCAAGAGTTCAAAGTCCAAGTGTGCATCATTACATTCTAAACGTTATTTGGAGCCAACATGGACCTGCAGCAGACTAAGACAGACAACTTACAGGTAAGCGAGTTTTAAAGTATCTTTAGAGCAAAATTTATCTCCATTATATCACTGAGGCGCAGTGGATGGATTGTGCCTAGACTACTAGAGTGTTGTTCATAGATCTCTGTAACTTTGCGGTTTGAGGATTTTGTCACTTGCATAAACAGGCAATTGTCAACTGTTATCAGACGTTTAAAAACTGCAGACTTCGGTTCAAGAGATTTGTTTCCTTTCCTTTTAAAAGACAGTTAAAGAAAATTTCACTTCACATGGAAATTAATTGTGTGGAAGTGTTGGTAGAGACAACGTGACTCATATTCATTGTCCATGTGTATGTGCATGTGTTTTCCAAGTGTTTTTTGATGCATCCATTCCTTGGAAGTGTGTGCTCGTTTGCCTCTCACCCCTTCTTCTCCATAAACATTCATAAATCAAGATAAAGCAACTGCCCTGCTGAATGTTTTACTTGTGTTTATATTTCCATGTCACAGTGCGCCGAAACTAGGGAGGATGTATTAATAATCTATGCTCCTGTTTATTAATATATATTCTTGTGTGTCTTACTGTTCAATACCTCTCCCCATCCACCCATCTGTCTCAGCATCTGTTCACATCTGCATGTGTCTCTACTCTACAACTAGAGCATCTATGTATTTCATCTGGCAGCGTATGAGAGGGGAAACCGAGAGATGACTGAGGACAGACACCAAGCCAGACAGACTGAAACAGAAATATGGCCTGTGCTCTTTCACTATGGAGGGGTGAGCAGATGTGGGAAAGAGACACAAATTACCTTGAAGATTTTGGGCCTTAAATGAAGTCTATAGAGGCGCTTTTGGAAATACTAATGTAAAGTCCCTTGCACCAAAAAACAAATTTATTCATTCATCTATTAATTTATTTATACAGAATCATACTTATTGTCTGCAGCTGCAACATCGTTGCGATTTTTGACATGGATGCTGAAAACTAGTATAACCCTAAACTGTATTGATCATTTAACAATTCTATTTGTGAATATATGAATTGTAGCAAGAAAAGATGTACAGTATATGTATGTATAAATCAAGCAACACGTTTCGATGTCAGTGCGAACGTGTTGTCATGTTTCTAGTAAATCAATTTGTCTGGTGGACTTGCTATTAAACAATGATGTAATTTACAAGTCACACAGTAGTGACAGCTAAAATGGAGATGGGTGCCTTGCAAGCTTACTGAGGAGGAATTATCTTGCTTATGCGGTGAGTAATAACTTCAATTTCTAAGTAAAGATGGAAGAAGAACAGGAGTTCTCGATTTCCATCAAACATTTTCAGGGCCAAGCAGTGTGACATAAGCCTAAGATGATCCTTTACAAAGCCAAAGTTTGACTGGATGGGTTTAAAATACTGTTGCTCTGAAAAATCGAGTCCTGGAAAACAACACCTTCCTTACTCCACAATGCAAAGTGGACTTTGTGGAAAATCGTAATACTCTACATGCCCCAAAATGGCAATGAGACTGTTTATTGTGGACGAACTTGACAGTTTTGAAGGCGGACTTTTGTAGGACTGTCTCACACCATCTCAAATACTCTTTTGAATACTCCTTGCTTCCAGAAAATCTTGTAGACAAGTCAAGATTTTCTAGAAGCCTGGCCCTGCTGCAGCTTTCTCATATGGTTATAATATCAAAGTGTTCATGTACCACAGATACCAAAAGGTTAACTGAACTGAACTGTTCCATGATGCACACAGCAGAGACAATTACACATTGGACTTTCAGAACCGTTTTTCTTCATGAGACAACAGATATAATACACATAATCACTTAAGTAACAAGCTGTTGAAAGATGAGCCTTCCTCACCAGAGTTGGGTTGTCCATGTTTGCCAGGCCGTGCAGATTCCCAACTGTCCACAGACTGAACCTCCAGCAGGTAAGAGCTTTTGGTCTCACGATCAAACACAGTCTGTGTGTAGATGAATCCTGACTCTGGGTCAATCCGAAAATATTGGTGGTCCCCACTGCGATCTTCAAGCAAGGAGTAAGAGATCTGCAGAGCAGAATGGTGGACCAGATGCAATTGTATAAATGATGTAATGGTAAAATGGTAATTACCCAGCAAATCAGTCTGCAAGCATGTGAACACTGTGGCACGTTAAAACAGAGGACAATCGTGACAGTGAATGTATCTAAAATGGTCAAGTTGTTAACATTTTTTGTTTACTTTGACCATGGTGTGTCTTTTTTCACCTTGCCATTGAGACCTAAGTCTAAGTCATTGGCCGACACCTGGAACACCAAGGCTCCTGATTCTGCGCCCTCAGTGACCGAGGCCTCATAGATGGAGGAAGTAAAAAAAGGTACGTTGTCGTTTACATCTGGAAAGTGAAAAAGACAGGAAGAGAGACAATATAGTATATCAACACAATTTTGTAACATATGTTTGGAGGAATTGACAGGAACATCATGGATGATCGATTAACTCTTTTCTTTCAAAGTTTCAAAGTACCTGCATTTCAGGGCAGTAAATGCTCCATCTTGATACCTTTTAACCAATCACTCAACATACAGATGTATAGAACATGGAATCCAAACATATTAAACCCAACAGAAAATGATGATGGCTGAGAGAATTAATAATTTCAGTGGATTTCAGGTTTTTAAATTTAGTTTTAACTGTTTTAAAGCTAAAGAATTAGGGTTAGCGGCTGTGCTTTGGGAGGGGAGTGTGTCAGCAGCAACTTGAAATAGAGATAAACTATACGGACAGATAACACAAAAGAAAAACATAAGAAAACAGCAAGCAGAGTCACAGGCAACGCAAGCTGTCACAACAGCTCCAGCGCATCCTGACAAACATTCTATAAATCTGAGGAACTTTGAGGAACATTTCAAAGTCACATTGGATGTTTAAGTAAAATACAAAACAGTGTTGGTCATCATCAAGGATGAAGAATTTTTAAGAATTTTCTTCATTTCCATCAACAGTTAAATTCTTCATCAAATACTGCACTAGGATATGACCATATAAAGGCCACAAATGATCATAGACAAGGCAACATACCGGCCTTTTCACAAATTCACTATGGGTTTTTCCAATTTGTTGTATGAAGAGGATGGTTAAAATGCAATTCATTGAGGAGATGATGGACATAGCATGCAAGTTCTCATACATGGCCTAGCTTGAACCATGTGAACAGGAGAGTAGAGTGAAAGCTGCATGCTGCAGTAAGATAGAGGAGGGGGCACTGAGAAGCAGTGAGATGTGAACGTGTACTCAAAGTCTGCCTGCCGAAGCCAAATTTTAGCATAACTGACTTAGGCCAAAAGCATTACAGAAATGACTTGAACTGGGAAACACTAAATCTGTTGCTGCTCCGTGTGCCATTTTCCTCCCCTTTCTTCGACACAAATGTCTTAATCTATGAATTAAAAATGGGTCCTTAAATCCATTATGGACCTCCCTCCCTTCCTCAGTCTAACTGCCTCTGGAGGAGTCAAAGAGCTTTCATATTAAGACAGATAAGGCAGAGGAAGGGGGATGAGGAGAGGGACAGAGAGAACGGAGAGGGTCTCTGTGAATTAATTATTTCTCACTGGATTAAGACCAATTTGATGGAATGGTGTGTGTGTGTGTGTATGTGTGTGTGTGTGTGCGTGTGTGTGTGTGTGTGAGTGTGTGTGGACTTTGCAAGGAGATTAAATGCAGGCGAGACAGGGGCATGTGGGGTAGGGAGTTATTTTGAGGAGCAAGGTCAGGGGCTAGCAAACACCACCATATTAGGCTGCATTTATGGAAACTGAAGTACAGCTACCAGAGGCTGAGCATTAACTGAAGTAGAGTGACACCAGGCTAAAAAAGATGAAATAATGATGGTGATGTGAATGCCGATATATTGTTGGCATAAATGAGACGATAAGTGTAAAGGAGGGACTTTAGCAACGTTCCCAGGCAAAGCTCTGCAGTGGAGGTGGGCATGGGATTAAGAATATATGTTACACTCCCTGCCTCATCACATTCAACAGCTGTGTGGGTTCTCAAGTAATTTAAATGTGTGGCTTTAAAATCCGAGCTTTAAATTAAAATTCGAACATAGGGAGAATTAAAAATGACCACCATCAACCCTTCTGTTCCTCCATCCTCTCTCCGTGGCCTTGATTTTGGACCGACTGTTGTGCTATACAAGCTTTTCGGAACAACTGCGTACAGGGACTCCCCAGCTAAGGCTCAAGGGCTCTTTTGAGGGCTGACGTCTCAAAGCGGGAAAAGCAGATGGTAATAATAATGTTGATGAAGGTTGGTATTGTGAATGTTAAATCAGAGACATGGTTTGCTGAGTTGTTAATGGAATGGGATCGTCATTAATGTGTGTCGTTGCTTCCCTGTTTTGATATGACTCAAAAGGGCAACAGTATCAACATTTGTCCATTAAGCACATCCTTTCCTACTCCACAGCCACACTGCCACACTTTAACAAATGCTCTATCAACTCTTTCAGTCTTTTTGTTTTGCAGTTTGCGCTGTATTTGGTATTCTTAATTAAAAAGCTTCTTCACCCCCTTCCATGACCTTCTTGTACTGCCATCTGCAATTCATTACACGTGAAAATATTCTATTTTTGTGTTGAAGTTTGTGTTAAATCTTCTTCTTGTTTGCCAAAAATGGCTTTACACACTAAATGAAAAGAATCTAACACTTTTTTGAGGTACGTATTTTCATCAGTAGCTCACCCAATGTATTTGCACAGCAGTGTCCTTGAAACCTTCTTAAGAAAAGTACTCACAGTCCTAAAATGTCAAACTTATCACTTACAAATATGTCATGGAAAAAAATTGGATTAGAAACTAAATAACCAATAAAAATGAATAAAACCTCGAAAACAATGAAACCAGACTTGCCTGTGATGTTGACGTACACTGTGGTAAAGGCTGCCAAAGGAACAGCAGCAACATTCTGAGCTCTCACTCGCAGCATAAAGTTGCGGGTGGTCTCATAGTCCAGAGGCTCTGCTACCAGGATGTAGGCCGAACCATCCTCACGGTTTGGGGTCAAGTAGAAGCGAACAGGCATGTTGGTCTCTGGAACCATGCCATCCTCCAAATTGTACGTAACCCTTGGATCTCCAAGTGGGGAGGTGGCCTTGATGGTCTGTTGAGAGAGGACAGAGCATAACTGGTGATTCAGCATCAGATCTGGTACTTTGTTTTGGACACTACATCTGTAAAGGCAAAGCAACTTTATTTGTATAGCACAATTCAACACAAGGTAATTCAAAGGGGGATTCTTTGCAGAATTGTTTTACTGTCAGACCCCCATTACACACCAATTATGGAGAATACTGATGGTTTAAAATGTGATAGCCCTAACGTTGAGGTCTGGTTCTGCTGACTGACCTAAGCATCTACTCAGAGTTTGTGAATGGTTCTAAAGACTAACTCAAAACTGGATATGGGAAAGAAACAGCCATCTTTAAGTGTAACATTTTACTCATCACTCAATGGCTGGTCTGGCTTTCTTCCCACACACACTTAATCATCTGGTCATTTCTGGAGGATAAGAATAAGCGGAGCAACATACAGTCATAAACTGGAAGAACCTTTTCTATTTTACACAAACTCGGCATGTTTTTAGAGCTGAATAACAGCTGGATGACTCAGTGGAATAATACACTCCAAATGGCAAAAAAATGATTAGCCGGAATTCTGAGCTGATTAAGACAGCAGGTCTCCAAGTGTTTGACAAGACCACAACTGACTGAAATCCAGTGGGATCAAAGGAAAGAAAACTTTGCTCTTCATTTCACTCCCCCCCAAACTAATTAAACAGAGGATAGTGGAATATGATGCAGCACCCTACACCAATTAAGATCAAAAATGCCATCTGAGACGTGATGCAGCTTGCATGGGTGACCTCACTGTATCCATTCAACCTGCAGAGCGCAGCGGCGGCAATAATGAGGCTCCCGATTATGCACGCAGAGCTGGCAAACATGCCTGAATTGTGTATGTGATAATTTAAGCCATAAAATTCTCCAGTTTCCATGGCAGAGCGATTACAACCTACTTAGAGTCATTGCATCTTTGCCTAACAATCAAATCAACAATGAACTGCCATCTCAAATTTCTTGTAGAGACCAAATTCTTCTCTCTCCTTTCCTCCCTCTGTAAACATCTTTCACAAACGTTTCAACACATGCACACTCTCTCATGTGAAGTTATGTCATTTATCTTTTCATTTTCATCTTTTGGCTTCAAATATTCATCAGCACCTTTGAAGGACTTACTTCCTTTGAGATCCTTAGAAAGCACTGCTGATTTATCGAAAACATATGTAATGAGGGAGCTTTTGGAAGTGCGGATGAAGTTACTTTTAAAGGGAGAAAACTAAATTGTTACAAAAGCCACACGTGAATATTATAATCCAGGATATGAAATAATGAGTGGTGTTTTTCGAAGTGAATTCACTGATGCTTTACCTCATTACTGAGACGACCATGTGAGTAACGGGCTGGTTCCACTGACTTTCGTGTGTGTGTGTGTGTGTGTGTGTGTAATTCAAAGGCAATCTGACAGGGCTGCCAATTGGAAAGCAAACTGAAACCCGCTGGGTGAAAAAGAAGGAGGAGGAGGACACTCAAAAAACAACTGAGGTAACGAGGATGTGTACTACAAAATAGCTCCTTTTGTTGCCAATTGGCTGAGTAAACGCAAGTAATACCTGGAGCTGAACTGAACTTCAGATATCAGTCTATCAAAATTCAATTTGTAATGTCAAAGGTGTTGCTTGTGGTAATGAACACACAAAGAATTGGCGATGAACGCAGAAATAATTACCACTTTTGTCTGCAGTTGCCCTTAGGTTTTAAGAGCTTTAGAGTGAAATTCAAAGGTTGGGCTAAAAAAAGTGTGAATTAATGGCTCAAGAGCAACATATTTCACTCAGCAGCGGTTGAATGGTGGACTTAAATTCATCGAATTGACAGAGACACAACTGCATGGTAATGGTGCTCCATGTCTGCTAGATGTGCATATTAACCGCATGCTAAGTAGTTGCAAATATTTATCGGAAAGCTGATTTCTGAACATTCAGATTAGTAGAAATAGTTTCTTGTGCATCCGGTGTTTATGCATTTTTGGTTTTGCTCATTCAACATACCACAATCGGCGTGTCGCGGACAGTGTTTTCCGGTATGATCACACTGTAGCTGTCCTTCTCCCAATGTGGAGGCTGATTCTTCACGTTTGTGATGGTGACAGCGAGCTCAACTGAACTGCTTCGGTTTCCTCCATCGGTGGCAATAATTTCCCGGGTGATGTAGGTCCTCTGAGGCAAAAAGCCCATGCAGGAAAGAAGAAGAGAAAAGTGTAAGATGATTTCGATTTGATGGTTGCTTTTGATATTATGTTGATATTATCTATGGTTTTTAAGTCACATCGGTGTGATAATTAAAGCTATTTTTAGGACTGTTAACATTGTGGATCTCAATCTTGCAGATTATAACAAGCAATCCATTTTTCACACTTCTGTGCAGCAGGAAATTGACTGCAGGCTCCATGTGGATACAAACAAACATACATTAAGATAATTGTATTGATTGAGGGGGCACATCCCTGAGTGGAGCCAGTGAGAGCAATTAGCTTTAGCTATCACAATCAGGGGAAATGATTACTTTTCGGCAATTTAAGAACAAAGCAAGCTATTGTACCCCCGATGTGGGTCAATGTGGGCGAACACATGCACGATCACTCCCACTATTGTGCAGAATGATATGCTTTCCATCACCAAGCAGCGACACAGTCTACCCAAGTCAAGGTGAAGTAGTTGTAGACTGAGGTTGCCAAACGTCCCGGATTTTGTGGGACATCCCGCATTTTGGTTGAGTTTGATTTGTCCCGACCGGACCATCTCCAGTCCCAAATTACCAAATTTATCGGAACGTGAACATCTGTGGCCTGAGCATTTGGGGCGAATTGGGCCGCTGACCAGTTCACATTTAGGTCCAGTCTAAAATAAAGTATACACAGCTGCAAAAAAAAAGTAATTTCTTGGAACAACTCAGAAGTGGGCATTAAGGCTTGCAGTGTGGATGTATGAAATGTTTGTATAATGTGGATAGAGACATCACTTCCTCTTGGAACCAGAAGACACACCGCATAGCCTTTTGAAGGTTTTATCACTGTGGCACTCTACTGAGGCATAGACTTGTTTACCTGCATGCTACGTGGCAATTTCCTCTATTGCTTGTTCATGTTCCTGCGAATATTGTTTTTCTTGTTGTTAGTCAAGAGAAGGGTAGGGCAGTGAAGTGAGGAAAAAAGCAGCAAGGGTATTGCCCTGGATGGCCAAGAAACGGCTCAGTTGAAAACATTATCACACATTCGCACCACCCTTTTGCTAGACTTGTGCCCCTTCAGTCTAAGCAATAAATTGCTCCAGTGCAAAAAATGCACCTCTCTGAGAAGATGCACTGTTGCTAAAATCCCAAAAAACAAACAGACAAACAG
>CAESWR010001107.1:367133-387998 GCA_903171835.1 Mullus surmuletus | reverse complement strand
GCCAGAAGATGTATGATTTTTTTAATATTCTTTTTTTCCTACGTGTTCATTGCATTTGCACCACCCCGACACACAGATGAATAGACTGTGCAGACCATGTGTGTCTGTGTGTGTGTGTGTGTGTGTGTGTGTTTGTGTTTGTGCATGCGCTGTTGCACAGGAGGTGGAGGATTGCCATGGAGGGGGTGTCTGCCTCGAGGTGTTTGTCACAATGTCTGGTTCCCTGGCACTGCTGTCCATGGTTATGGGTATGTGTAGGTGTGTGTATGCATTTCTGTATCCGTGTGTGTGTGCGAGTGTGTGAGTGAGTGAGTGATAAAAATAGATGAGGTGAAGAGAGAGAGGAAAGAGGGATCCAATTTCCAGTCAGAGGTGCTAGAGGAGGAAGCTTTGCCAGTAAAGAAAAATGTCTCACGTACATTGTGTCAGGCAAATATGAATGCATGACTATACTCTTACAAAAATATACACACTGTGATACACACAAAGGTGTGCACAAAATCATTCAGCAAAGACTGCTGAAGAATTGTTTGTTGAGTGCAATTAAGTCAGACAGTTTTGCAAATGGCAGGCAGCATTGAAAGCAGACAAAACATCGCTTTTGGGAGGAAAAAGTGTATGTGGATCATGACTTTTGGAGTTAGAAATTAACTTAACATGACATGTAGCATTTCAATGTGTGATGTACAACACTAGGAGCATTACATTACTGTGCACTGCTTATGCTGTGATCAATTTCCATGATTTAAGAATCAACCATGGCAGCATTTTATGTCGCTCTTTTGTGACTGAAGCAGTTGTCATTTTCTCACAGACTTTCTTTAACAGTCATGAACTTTACTTATTTTGCGCATATGGTACATCTTAGGAGTCCATTATTGTGACAGTAAACACACATCTATAGGTTGAGAGCTTTGGGGGACTCCAGCTGTTCCCAGATGATCTGCTGGGTCATGTTTTGACAGAAGCCCTCTGGTAAAAACTCTGCTCAATTTATTTGTTGATATGATCAACTACTACTGTTTATATAGTCTGTAAGTGTCTGTGCTTTAGGAGAAATGTGGCATGATTTCCATAACTTTGCAGATGTTTTAGTTTTCCAGACATGTCAAGAGAATTGGCTTAGCATCTCATTTTTGTTGATGATCAGTTTTCTAGTCATACAAAAAGGGTCATTCAAACAGACCAGGTGTGCATTGTGAAACCGTCTGAAGTAAAGCAGCTGATAAATCCTGAGCTCCACTGTGTTGAGCTATACAAGCTTCATCATTAAGTTGTTAGATTTTTCTTTAGTTTACAATTTACTTTCAGAGGTTAAAGAGACATATTTCAGTAAAAGAAACAAGTTTGTATTTTTTGCATGCAAGCAAGATTAAAAAACAGTTTGCACTGAGCAAGCAGCATTCATGAACATCCAAAAGAAGTAGATATGTAAATTAGTTATGATGTTGTTATGTCAATTCAGAACACTGTTATCTATATTTATATGAGTATCAAGATTGACTCTGCTCCTTATGTCCTGCCGCTGCACTATTGCACTTTTACTATCGCGCTGCTACACTGTGTACATCTGCTGCTTTTGTTGCCGTTACTCAACTGCCCATGTAAGCTCCTAATTTTTGTTATGACCCATGTTTTTATCTTAGTTGATCTTAGCTTTGACTTAGTTTTATCTAGTTTCTATCTTACAATTCTGTTATTTATTATATTTATATTCAGTTTTTAATTTATTTGTAGTAAGGACACACCAAGACCTGGGAAACAATAAACAAGTCTGAGTCTGATGTCTTCACCATTGAAGTCTAATACTGATATTGGAAATGTCTGCAGAAGTCAGAGTTTTTAATATTGAACAGGATGTGTATTAAACATCTAGCACATATGACCCTTTGGTAGCAGGTAAACTCAAGGCTGCACCTCATTTCTTTCCATGCCAAACTCGACTATCACAGCCCCCTCTCTGCAGTGCATTAAATGAGTCTGAATAAGCAATTCACTCTGCCGGTAAATCAAGCTTATATTTATGTACACTTGTTCTTATAGTGTTGTCGACCTCTGATTAAAATCTGGCCATTTCCACAGCTAGATTGTCAGGTCATACCTACACACCTGGACAACCCACTTACAATATGGAAAAACAAGATCCGGGAAAGCAATATACTTTCCAAATACTCTAAAATGACTGAATGGTGTGCTCACAGTTTCTCATTATCCCATTCAAAATAGGCTATTGTATGCTGCTTGGCTGGGGCTGATGGGGATTGAATTGTAAAATGGGCTTATAAGTGATTGTTATTAAAAAATAAAAAATAAATAAAAATACAATAAAATAAGAAAAAACACAATTACACTAAAATTACGACAACTCTCACGAATGGAGAAACCAACTCAGGCAACCAAAGATAAAGAGATTAACTGAATATGGTTAGATGCTGATTTTTATTTAAAATTCGGACTCATGTTCATTTTAGATTGTTCAAATTCAAAATAATAATTATGAAAAATATGTTAAAAAATTAAATATTCTAAGGCAAGTTTAAGGTGAGATTAATAATAAACATGCTACTAAATGTGTCTATTTAATATTAACTGACAAGCCAGTGCATCAGATCAAAAGTCTGTTAAACAATATTTTGCATCTATCCAAAAACAGAATCAGAACGCAAATAGCTTTATTTTGAACATTGTACGTGTTGTTTGTGAAAGAGAGTTTTATTACTTATTCACCTATTAGGTTCGACAGACTCAGCACACCTCATGCATGTGTCAAACCCTGTGTGATATGATATTACTTTAAGTGCATTGTCTCCTTTCTGATTGTTCTCCAAGTCACTGTGTAATTCCATTAGCAGCTGTCTTTCAAAAGGTAAATATCTAGTGTCAGAAAGGAAAAAAAATACATTGGTATGACAGTACTTGGCATGGACTATTAACAAAATGTATACTTGATTTAATTGGAGGAGAAAATAATAAAGCATTGGTGGATGCAGCAGAGATGAGTTTGGCAGCAGTTGCGAAAACTAATAGAGTTTTCATTGGATATATAAATCAAAAAATTGGATTCTTAGCTCCTATAATTACGACTTAGTGTGGAAAAACACAGAGCAGTACACAGTCGTGCAGTATGATGCGAGGCATGTCTAGTCTTCTCGCTCCACACCCACGCTGTGCAAACACTGATGGGGAATGCATTCCAGCTTAATGAATTGAGACGGAAGGGCAGATAAATGTGTTAAGTGAAGGCATGCACGCACAAACACACACACATGCATGTGCACACACACACACACGCACACACACACATACACACACACACACACACACACACACAGGGAAGCTGTAATAGTATAATGCAGAGGGACCCTGCTCACTATGATACATATGAAGAGAGTACCAGAGGCTCCCTTGCATCCCTGCTTTACTCTGGCTCGAGTTGTCATAAACATCTAATAGGGCCTAAAAGCCTGAGATGAGTGCAACACATGCTGGCTAAGTGGCTGGAAATAGGACATGGAAAAGGTTTTAGGTCATTCCAAGAACAAAGCATATAGCCAGCGTCTGTTCTAATCTATGAGATATGTGCCCCTGCAATAATGGTGAAAGAGCCTCCAGATGCACTGTCCTCGGTGTTGTACGTTTGCAACGGTGACCATGCGTACCTGTTCCTTTATGTATCAGTTCTGTTGCCATTGTTTATGTGTGTAAATGAGGATGTTTTTACTTTCATCCATATGTCAGTCTCTTTGCATGCCTCTGTTGTGTACAGTCATGTAAAAAAAAATACATGTGTACATAGAATATACACTAAATGAGAACAACGTTGTACGTAACATGTGTGCCTTATTGTGGGTGTTGATGTTGCAGCCAACAGGGCCAACACATATCGTCGCTCATTGTAGATAGAGAAGATGTTTCCTCAGGGGCCGTAAGCAGCCGTCACTTCACATGAAGACAGCTAGGAGGGAGAAAGTGGAGGGACGCAGGAGGGGATGGTTGAGACAAAATGCAGCGGATGCGGGAGAAAGAGGGGTGGGGGAGGAGGGGAAAGGGGTGCTTCTTCATGTCATCATCATGCTAAAACTGGTATGACAGAGCTAAAAGACGAGCTGGGAGAAGCGAGGTCAAGAGGTGAGAGGAAGAGTGAAAAAGCAAGACAGAGCTTGAAAAAAACTACATATAATAGTTGTGGGAATAGTGAGGGAGAGAGAATAACAACACATTTGCCAGGGGGGACCGAGGGAGCAGAACGAGTGCAAAACAATGGGAGTTTGTTGCATGAAGCGAGGATCACATAGGTCAGCACAACAGAGCAAACACAGCAGAGAGGACACACGACTAAGTAATAGAAATAAAACACAACAACTGAACGAAAAAATCCTAAGCCAGTGATCAAGGAATGGAATTCACTGAAAACTAACTCATGTAGAATCTCCCTCACAGAAAAATGGTCTTTTTCAACATGTCCTAAAAAAAAATGAAGAAAAAAAAGAAATGATTGAGAGTCCCGTTACATTGGGATTTCCCCTTAGCCCCTTACTATCTCCCTTCAAACAGAGGGGAATTCTGTATTTATGGGTTTTAATAGAAGGAGCGTGATCATCATATTGACCAGCCTGCTTGGATCTTAATGGGTCCCTTAAATCTCAGGGAAACACTGTATTTTGGGTGAGTTACAAGCAAATTAACACGGAGAAGGAGGCAAACAAGGGCTACTGCCAGAAAGCAGGAAAACAATTGCTTGAATGATTGTTGGATGGGCGGGTGGGGCGGGATGGTAGGGCAATAAATGATTCTCATCAATAGCAGAGAACAAGATGGGCTGGAGAGGTTGTGCGGAAGCCATTAGATGAATCATAAAATGGTTTTCATGACCAAATATTGAGCTCTTTTCGACAAGAATTTGAATCATATCACAAATGTCGTAATATTTGGCTCATACATTCACTGCCAGGTCGTGTAGACATTGCTTGCACGTGCATGTCTCCACTTTTTGTTTGTGTATTTGTCTGGACATGGCTGATGCTATTTGACAATGATGAAAACTTGAGGAATTTTGGGGGATTTGCGTGCCATTCTTCTTATTATTTCATTATTCTTTATTCATTATTTCAAAAGTCTATCGAGAAAAAAAGCCATCACAAAATTGATGGCCCTCCAAAATAGGATTTTGCAATTCATCGTAATCACATTAAAAAGCAGATTATAAAACAGGCATTTAAAGTGTTACCAAGACAGTGAGACATTGGAAGAATGAATTTCAAATTGCTGAATAGTCGGCTCTCTGGTGTTCAACTGCAAGAAATATAATTTTCCCTTGCTGGTCTTAATACTTTAAATATGAATAGACGCCAAACTGATCAAAGTGCTGACAGCATGCACACAGAAGAATAATTTTCCATTGAGTAAGAAAATCAGCAATGAAATCTAAGATGTTTATGGAAGTAATCTCAAAAAGTGGAGGCTCAAAACTTGACCCGTAACCCTCGAAACAGAGCCAAAGGATAGATGGCGCCTTGCAATGTGGGGCAGCGCTTGCGCTGTCATAGACTCAGTCGTCTACTCGCTCGATAAAATGACCGCCAATATCAGCTTATAGTGAATGTCACTGCTGTTGAACAGAGGAAATTGTGCCTTGAAGTTTTGCGTAATTGAATTTGTAAAAGTCATCATATTACCCTACAATGTGATATGCCGATTCAGAGGTGGTTGCGATTTACCAAAGGGTGTAAGCACTATGAAACTGCCCACCTTTCCCTTTGCCAAACATCCTGTAGACACAATCGCATGCAGACGCGCACAAAACCCAGTTTCCCATTTCATATTGCCTCTGGCTCTCCGCTCTACCATCAAAGGAAGCCGAGATCTGACAATAAACCCCTGATGGCATATTGCTGGAAAGACACAGTGGAAGTGCTTTGCACACTTTGGCTGATTATTCTATCGTCTCTGTGACATGACCAGTCAGGATTAAAATTATTCGTGACAAATCTGCTCGCAGTAAGAGGACTTATGCTGAGGCATCGTCGTGCGCAGAATAGCAGATTCGCTGAAGGACACAGAACAGTGTATATACGTTGTAAAGCACTCTTTCAAAACCCTCGAAGGCATGCTTGACAAGCTGCAGAGTTTTTACATTTATATGGTGCACGTAAATAAAGCTGAGAGGGCACAGAAACAATCAAGGTGGAAATACCTGTGGTGAAAATTCCAGGTTTGTGCTAAATATATATATAGCAAACGTTTAGGGAAGGCAATGTGGTGTTGACAGCTTTCTTAAATGATGGTGAGAAATAAATAAAGCAAGTACAATCAAGCATTCTTTACCTTTACCAAAGTTAAATTATTTACATTTTTTTATTCCTAGAATTCTCGGACTGCTCCTGTTCTTCTGCCTCTGACTCAAGTTTCAGCAAAGGTACATCAACTATAATCATGGACGAGATCCCTCACAAGAGACAAAGAATTCGGGATGCACGTGCAGTTTCTGCGAAACAGGTTTTTATGATGCTCATACGTCATAAATTATACACACTTTTTCACAAAGTTTTCAAATGCTGGTTATGCTCATGTTGTGCAAACTTATTTTCTGTTAGTTGTTTGAATCTGTGCTTAGAGGCAAGTCAAGTGGTGAAGAAGTACTACAGGAGCACCGAACAACAGAAACCCTAACAGATGCTGCAAGAAGGCAAATGATTAACATACCGGTGGCTCACATGATTAATAATCATGTGTAAGTGTGTTTCATATTTCTTTATTTGTAGCTAACCACATGGCCATTCCATAGTTTCAATTTCTTATGCTTACTCTCTCAGGCACCTGCCCTCGTAATCAGTAAGAGAAGACAATGCTCTTGGGATAGTGATGCTGTTCCCATCCCTCAAGGATCCGTATTCCAATAAAGGCTATGCAAGTCATTATTGTTGTTTGCATGGCTCTCTCATACTTGCCGGTTGTGACACAAAGGCTTGTGCATGTCATTGACATTTAAATTGTGTGATTTGAGTATGATTGTGTGTTCATTTTCATTTTAGGAACACTTCTATGATGGGTACAACACAGGGTACATTGCTTGGCGTCTGAAAATGGTCCAAAGGAAGATCCATCACGGATCTACACTGTTCCACAGCCCTATTGCTTTTGAGATTTGAAGCCAAACACAAATTGTTTAAGGATTATTTTTAAAATTTCAAAAACATAACCAAATCACTTGCTAAAAAGCATCACTTGACAATTGTGTATCACTGGGAAACCTTCAACCACCCAACAAAAGGAGTATGGGCCGCAGAAAAATCTTTTTCCCTCAGAGATGAGAATATGTGGTCAACGATAAAATGCTTGAAATGATCTTGTCAAAATAGGTTTTCTCAACTAGCTGGGTTAAAGTTGGTGGCATAGAGTATAGAACTGGGCTTTTTGCAGTGCTATGGAAGATGACATACCATTCTTTTGTCAAATACGAAATATACTTTTAGTTGAAAATCCATTTTTCTGACAAACAAGCTATTCACAGAGGGCTTTGATGACCACCAACATGCATTCAGAGTGAGATATGAGGAAAAATGTATTTCAAAAATGACCAAGCTCATATTTCATAAACCATTTGACATTCAGAGTTCATATAATGTGTCAGATACTAGTTTTTATATTGTACCTGCATTTGTGATGTTTTAATTGTGCCACTGCAGTGGATAGAAATAAACGTTATTTAACTTTAAATATAAGATTTTGAATTCATTTTTTCTAATTCATGAATACATTTTAGATTTAAAAAAATATATGAATTTACTTTTAACACTTTTTTTGGTGTTGATAGCTTGACACTTTCAGGAGTGAAAATACCATAGCAAAATAGTAAAGATTTATTTGTCTAATCTATTAGTGTTACTTGAACTCCTTGTGTGAGTTTGAAAAAAAAGTAATTATGGCATACTGTTCAAAATTTCACTATCTTCAAAGTGTTAAATTAACTCTGAAAAGTGTGGACCTGTATAAACTCTGAAAAAGTGTTGAAACTTACACTGTAGGAGTTAATTCAACACTGGACTTTTTGCTGTGAACTAAATAAAATGACACAAAATTAAAAAAGGGCCTTGAGCTGCCCTTTTCATATAATCTCTCTGCTTCTCCACATAGAAGCATGTTGACAATAGAGACAATGTTGTCATCTTCGGTTGGAAGTCCAGTTTAAATGAGGATATTGTGAAAGGTACGCAGACCTTGGTGTACTCCTTATCTTAGAGTACTAAAAGTCAAGAAACGCCACCTAAATAAGCAATCAACAAGGGGCACAAATGCAAAAAGGCCCAGGTTTTAAAAGACATTTCATATCTAACCTTTTTGGCTGTCAATGACAAAGTTGCCCTCTTCATTTCCCGCCGTGATCCGATACATGATCCCATCTCCATCAGGGTCCTTTGCCAGCACAGTGGCCACAAGGGTGTTGGGTCCTGCATCCTCTGACACAAACGTCCGATATCTGAGAGTGGGTAAATTGAAAATGAGTAAATAAAGCAACACTTTACTTACACCCCTGAAAACATCTGTCATGGGTTCATAGACTTTTTCTGTGTCAAACCCAATCTCTCAAAGATGTTTTGGCATTCAAGAGGGAAAAGAGGGGGGCCATTAGAGAGGAGAGAAACAGAAAAGCAGGAAATCAAACATTGAATCATTACATAAACATCAGTTTTTCCCCGAAGTCTGTGCTATACGCCTGTACAAACGCCTGTGAGCACAGGCCAGGAGGTTTAGATGTTATCCTTGTCCAAGTTGCCCATGCTTTTACTTCTGCCTGTGCTGACTTCCCTTTTTTGTACCGACCTTATTTTGTATCCCAGGAATTTGGCTTCTGCTTTTGTGAGCCTATTGTGTTTGATAACCTCCCTGACCAGACAAATAACCAAATGCAGGTGGAAAAAACACCTGCAAGCATCGTTCCAAAACGAAGAAGAAAAACTGCATTTACCCCGTGCTATGCTGAGATATTTACACCGTCTGACTGAGTAAGTCATGACTTACTGTCAGTTCACCAACTGCCACCGACAGCTGAGTGACAGCTGTGACCAAAGAGAATTCTATGAAACGTTCTCCAACTGCAGCCACAAGAGGCCTATCTGCAGCCTTTCTGAATAATGATGGTTCTTCGATTGTGATTATGGGTTAGCAATGCAACAAGTTTGAAAATGATTTCCAGCACCTCAAGCAATCTTTGTGTCCAAGAGATGATGCTGTTGCAGGACCTGTCTTGCATTTCATTATTCTTGACCTATTGATTCCCCATCTATCTTATTTTACCAGTTAGTTACTTGAGTCCCTGGAGTTAATTTGTCATCTAAACAGATTCAAAAAGTCATGTCTCAAGAAGCAACATATGGAACAGCCAAGCAGAATTCATAATAATCTTTACAAAAAACTAACTTATAGATAGAGTTATGGAACATCCATACCTCAATCAGAAAGTTAGATATTTCCCATTTACAGCACAGATTGTACCGATTTCTGACCCTCACCTTTCTTGCAATCCAATATGGTTCAAAGTAATGGTGGAAGGTTGCGAAGATGGTGGCACAGTGACAATGAACAATTCTCTGAAAGACAGCACTCACAGATTAAACCCCAACTACCGATAATAATTTCTCCAAAAGCCAAAGAAAGAAGATTGTCAGCTTGATTGGTTAGAAAAAGTGTCAGACCCCCCCTTCCCCTAGCATGCTAACATGTGCTCTCAAGAAGTTGGAGCCAAACATCATTTGGAGCTTCATCATCCATCTCTGGTTGGACCAATTTACAAGCTTTTCAAAATATTTTTTCTCTGTCAATAGTCCATCAAGCACAATTTTTAGTTAACCTCCAATCCTCCTTTGGGGGTCAGTTTACCGCACCAGCTGGCCGGCCCTTCATCAAGATCTAAAACCCAATGTGGCCCTTCAGACAAAATGATTGCCTGGTCTAAATCCACACACAAGGAATAGCGAACAGAGTGCATCCTTGAGGTAAGGTGGAGGAAGAAAATATGTGCTTAGAAAGCTAAGTTTTAACAATTCCCTTTAAAGCTTTTAGGCATGTAGAAGATGTTCTCCTGAGTACAATGTACAATGTATAATAGAGGCAACCGTACCTGTAGCATGAAACCAGGGGGCCAAAGACAAAGTTGTGTGATTCAGAGATTATGCACAGGATAGGTTGGGGCTTATGTCAGATCAATTGACAACAATGTATAATCATTGATCTATCACATATTAATATTTCAGTATACACTGTGTTCTTCATTCAAGCCAACTCAGTCACTTGCCTTACATGCATTTTTCATCAGCCCCTGCATACCGAACTGAGGTTTGCTTCTTGCTCTGAAGTTCCCCTTCAGTTTTGTCTTTGTATCTCTCTGTAACACTTTGAACTGCAGCTTTGAACTCTCCTTTGGCCTTACACATACATATCTTAAACAGTGATGTGCTTGAAAGCAAACTTTTCTTGAAAGGATGGCCTCTGCATTGTTGTTGCATGCTCAGTACACGTTTTGACTGACCTTATGGGAGCGGCAGAAATTCTCTACATAATGCAACATACTAGCATTGTTGGGTCATAGCTCAACATCGAGATCAACAACAGTAGGATTAGGAGCGAGTGGTGATTCAGAATTGTTGTGAATGCAACTTTTCCTTTTTGGAACTTCTCTAGATATCACGTCATTAACCATGACCATGAGGGAATAAGCCAAATCAATGTAGCGTTATCAAAAAATGAGATTCAATTACCCAATCGATTTTTTTCTCCCCCAAAACATGAATTTGTTTTTTTCAATACTGCCCATAGGTTGTTACTGTTCATTTCATCACCAGAGTCCTGTTGTGTGTATATGACCAGAATTTAATTTGTTGTGCTCACAGTACTGAAAAAATTAAAACTCATTTCAGGACTGATATTGTGGGCACGGACCAATGCAAAGCTGTGGTGATGTTTAACCTTGGGGAATAGCTCAAGTTAAAAGTGCACAGAAGAGATAATAGCACAAAGGACAAAAGCAAAAAAATGAAAGTGCTTGTTGCTGCCACATTTCAGCAAAGGCCAAATAATTACAGTGTGTTAACAAAATGTTTTACTATCTGCAGTTATCTAGAAACAAGTATACGATGAAACAAAAACACTGAACAGGGTGCTGAATTCGACTTGATCGCAAAGGTTCATTTCTGGATTAAGCTGTCCAACGATCGTTTCAATTGCTACAAGCGACTCTTATTATCAAGGTATGCAGACAAACAGCCAAACCACTCATCGAACTGGCGCTAAAGCTATTGCTCGCCTCTACGTGCGCCTCTCCATGTCTCCCCAACCCATTTGCTCCTCATGGTGTCATTCATCAATGACTCATTGCCAAATGTAAATGTGCCCAACAGTCACAATGCAGACCAACTGCAGCCCGATGTGAACATATATCCATCTGTCACTCTGCTCTGCCAATGACTTCTCATCATTTTTCACTGGGAACAAGATATTCTTATTAGGAGTTCAACAGCGTGATCGTGTTCTCGCACCGCTGTCTTCTGACCTCGACAATTTCATGATAAGTTCTTCCTGGAAAGATTAGTGGTGTGTCACTCGCTTGCTCTGTTTGTGGCGCTGTTGCAGCATTTGAGTAATTTCAGTTTGCACTCTGCAATCTATGCACTTCCCTGCAGATCAATACACAAGTCAGTATGGGAGAGATGGTGCGCTGTGTTGTTTCTTTCTTCTTTTTTTTATTGTGTAGTTTCTCTCAGGGTACAATAAGGTGCATTGATAAAATGGTTTCCACTTGTGAGCTGAGGAACCTATCGGAGAGATCATTAGTTAATTGCTCGAATTTATCTCACCTGAAAGCCTGGAAGAACGAGGTCTCCTTGTGCATCTCGGTTTGCAATTTGATGGCAAAATTGCAGAGGCAGTCTGTTCAGTTGAATTTATGGATGGCCTATCACGTTGGCCATTGAGTTTCTTTGTCCTGACTCACCAAATTAATTCTAGTCCTGCATTTTGTATGGGATCACAGAGAGAGTAATAATCCTAGTCGCTTTATAGCTTGGTTTATAACCAGTGAACCAACAGACAATGGCTTGCATCCACTTAGCCCATCAACTTTTTGTGATGTTAAATAGTGTAAAAAAAATTAGATTAGATTAAAAAAAAATCTGTCAATGGCCATGCCAGGACGGCTGAAATCAATCAATAGAAAATCCAATCGAGAGAAAATTAGTCTAACTTATTTCCCCTAAACTTTTTCCTATTTGCTAGAGGCCAATGTTTTCTCTCCTCTTTTGCAAGTCTACCATCATAGCATCAAGCAAGTACTGACCAAATCACACAGTCTCAAATCCTCACACCTGGCAGAGACCCAACACGCTCTCTGATGTGTTTGTCACTGAGCAGGTTCACTGAAGTGGTTCAAGTTCTCTCCCCTAATTACACCTCATTGTTGGACTCCCGATTAATGTCGAGCTGATTTCCCACATGCAGCACACTCCTGAACGTATCTAGACATATCTGGAGGTGAGTCATGCCAGATTTCAGATGTCCGAATCTATCTCACTACACACTTTAAGCAGGTTCCAAACAACATCAATATTGTGCCAAATACCCGAAAATCCGATGCAAACTTAGTCAATTTGCAGGTAGAACAAAAAATAAATAAATAAAACGCTGGAAAAAATGAGGGACAATTGCATAATGAAGACAATGAAGAATATAAAATGGTGACTTGGCAAGATTCAGCAATGTCTGTTAATAAGCATCGATGCAGACATCAGATGACACAGCTGATGAGCACAGCCCCCTTCGTGTGTCCTCCTACCTCCTGCACTCAGGCAAGCAAGTGCTGATTTATTTTTGTTCTGTTTATGTTTAATGGACACTGTACTGAATTTGAATGAGTTTTAGACTGTCGCTGAGGCAAACTAAGCAATTTCAGTGTACCATCAAGAGTTGTGGAAATTATGAGTAATCACAATCACACAAATTGATGGTGTACATGTTAAGATACATAAACTGAGATTAAGAAGCCAGCTGTTCAAGCAAAATTGCACTTATACAAGTAGTGTAGTGCAGGCTCAATAATATTAAAGTTGATGATATTGGTGACTAATGAGTGTTATGTGCTTAACAGAAAATCCTCACATATACAATGTTAAAACTATCAAACTATCAGTCTACCAGCATGGCAAATTTCACCGACAATGTTTTAAGATTAATGCGACTTGACACTTCGACTTCCACAATTGGTCATGTCTAATGATTTAAAAGAGATGCATGTAGGCGTCCGCCTGTGAGCATCTGAGAGAGAAAAGGCAAATGATATGGAGGCTTCATTGAAAGAAAGCAAAACGACCTGCAGTAAAGCAAGATGCCTTTTGCAAGCAACAGCCAGATGGTTTTTGCAATCACTTTTAGGTTCTGCAACAACTCTAATTTGGCTCGATCAATGTTGCAATCAATTGAAAACCACCTCAGACATACACCACCACACACTAATTACTTTTCAACCTTTTTTCCTTTTAGTTTTGTTTTCATTCTCTTGGTCCTCAGAGAAAAAAAAGCTATGACAGTTATGAACGTGTCGCTTCTGAAAATGAATTACTAAATTAACAAGAGATAGTTAGATGCTTTCCACTTCCATCACAGATTGTACTGATTTTTGAGTTTATTTAGTTATTTAGTTTGTCCAAATGGCAATGGCAATGTCAAGATGGTGATTGCAGCAAAGAGACCTGACATGATGCGTATGGTGGAGGTGCTGTGTGTGTGTGCGTGTGTGCGTGCGTGCGTGCGTGCACACACACACGTTGAATAATTGTCGATCAAGATTGCTAGTCAAGCAGTTCAATTGTTGTTCCATGATTGTCTTGTATATCTGGGCTGCACAACCAGTGATTTATCATCAATCAGTACTTACGATGAGGTGTTTCCATGGACTGACCGCTTGATTTACTATTTGAACTTGTCCAGCACATTTTATGTAATTGCAAGAGAGCACTAATGGCAGTTTTGTTGCCACCATCGTGTAAAGCAGGGCACAGACACAAAGTAAAAGCAATGAGAAAAAAATACTAAAAGCTACAGCTAACAGTAATGTTTCCAAGCCTGATTGGAATGAGCTGCACAACTCGTGTATCTGGGAAGTTTGTTCCACAGATGAGGAGAATAGAAACTAACGACAATTTTCCACCGCATAGTACCGGCTCTACTCTAATCGGTACAGTACCTACCCAGCATTTCCACTGCAGGTCAGTAGGCTACCCACTCAAGGTAGCCGGACGATGTAGCCGTGACGTAGCTGTGACGTAGCCGTGACGTGTTCACAGCTGTAGCCGCGAGCTGGCAAATGCTGTGTTTGCTGTGGCCGCCAGCTATGTGAATGTGCTTATATCCAGCTGCATGGAAAATTTCAGATGTGACGTTAGTAAGTCCACTGCAGATGTTTTTGTCTCTCCTTGCTGAAAATTTTGGACAAATGCCACTGTTGCGTCGCTACAACATGGTGCGTGGACGTTTGTTTACGTTACTGTCGCATATATCGGACACAGCTTAGTCTTGCCAAGATAAACGGACAGCAGATTTGTAATATACAACAGTATTCTCAACTGAAAACATGTTAAAACTGCATTTGTTGGCATGAAACTGTAGTATTTTGACATTTATTTCTCACCCAGGGAGACTCCGTGTGGTAGGTCTATATAGTACCTTCTCGCCCCGATGCAAGTAGAGTAGCTACTTTTTTCCAGTGGACAGTGTGCCAAAACAAGGTAGAACAGAGTTGAGGCAGTACTATGCGGAGAAAATGCGCCATCAATGCAGCTTCATTGTGGACTAGTTCAAGATGATTTGAGGGGTCTGGATGAAGTCTAGCATCTATTTTTGTCCAAGACCATTCAGGACTTTGTAGACCACATATGCGGGAGGCTGGCTGAAAGCAGGAAGAGGTGGTAGAAGGAATGACAAAACATCTCCCACCCAGAAGACAGATATGCTCAGAGGATGGATGTGGAAGCAGGAGTGGCGGTTGGGCTGTTCTTCAGGACACCTGAAAGAAGTGAAGAAGTGTTTGCTACACTACAACTGTGGCATGTGAGAGGTATGACAGCTGAGATTTATGTTACGCTGCACACTCCTAGAAATTAGCTTCCATGTCTGCAGGCTTCTGCTCTGTACTTCATACCCTTGAAGATGTTCAAAGCTTTTTCTGCTCAGCGCAAAACCCAACAAATCAAGGCACAAAGATCATGGCCTTTAATCTGGAGCATCGCTACAACATCACAAAACTTCCCTAAAATGTTATTTTACTTGCAAATTATCATCTTTTCTATTACAGCCTCAGGACTCCATTGTACCATAGGTCACCATTTGATAGGAATTTTAATATTCCAAAAAACTTTCATACGGTTTAAACTGCATTTCCCCCTGAAATGTCATTGGACCACCACAGGTGAGGCACAACTCGGAAGCCTGGATTTTCTGAGGTCCTACTTGAAACAATGGACCAGACTGCTCTGTTCACGCTTTCTTTGTGAGCCTGCTGCCCCCTAGAACCAGACTTTCTCCACATAAACTGTGCGTTGCCGCACAAAATGTCCACATTTTGCTATAAACAGTCATCTTCCATTACACACTTGTAGATGAATTTGTCCCTCTTGAGTGCATCAGAAACATTTATCACTGGTGGCAGATGATTTTCCTTAATTAACGATAAATATAAGTCTCTGCAAACACAGACACAAACAAATACATCATTCAACTACCTTGTTTTATAACTGATGGGCCTGTAATGCCAAAATCTGGCTACCTATTTTTTAAACTAACAGAACTGACTCATATCCTATCCAAGGATAGACTGTATGTCTGCCAATTTAATTATCATTTTGGGTGATGCCAGGTTACACTCCTTTCAAAACACTGGGCACATGTACAACCCTATCAAAGGTATTAGCATGATATTAGTTTGTCCTGTATTGGATTTGGGGAAATTTAGCTTTGGTGATATATCCCGGCTTAACTGTGTGCCCTCACCTTCAAATCCCTTTTCCTAGTAAGGCTGGAGCATATTGTTTGAAAATATAATGAAGCATTAATCCAGAGATTCTATTGCTTTTTCTGACAGAAATACGCTATACTGTAGGTTTAACTAGCTGTAACTGTGGGGGTGAGGGGGGGGGTCTGGATACCTGTGCATCCAATAATCTAGTCAAGAAAATTTGTTTTTAACATGTACTGTTTTCTCCTACCCTTGTTGCCTCAAAATAGATATCATAGAATTTATTCTACCATTTGGAATACAGCACAGACAATGGCATTTTTGTAGTAAAAGGGAATATAATGCCCTTGCTACATAAAGTTTATTAGCTCCAGAAAGCCCAAACCAGCATCCTACTGCTGGCTGCTGTTCAAATGTTTTAAGAATGCAGCTATTTCACATTATTGGACATGTACGCACCCTAAATAATATCCTTTTTCTGTTAATCGTAAAAGTCACGAGTAGACACGTTGGGCTGTTGCTCACTATCAGATAGTGAAGGTTGGAGCAGTGTTGGATGGTGTTCTTTGCATAATTCTCCATCAACTGTGAATGAATTAAGATTATGAAAGTGAATCGACAGAACTTAAATGCTACGTACAGCTGAACACTGCAGCAGCAGAATGCAGTTCTTTGGTGCAACTGTGTATTAGAAGTGTTCTCAGACATGTGAAAGTCTATCAATATTCATCTTGTTCAGTGTCCTAAACAAATTGTGACATTCTGCATTGCTGGTTCACTCAATAAAAATAATAGTAATAACAATAATAATGAAAATATTGTTATAATTATTGTTGTTCTTGTATATATAATTATATATTATTAGTATTGAAGCCTCCCTCGTATTTTTTCTCTTTCTGCATCATTGTTTATTTTTGTTCTTGTGACAAGGCTTTATGTTCTGGATTGTCTTTTTAACTCAACTACCCTGAGGGATAGACATTTTGACTCTCAGTTGGAGCTATATTTTTGATCTTTTTTGTTATCTATGTATTTATTTATCCTGTGCTATTTCACCTTGTCTTGCTCTTAATGCCACAATGGACTGTTTAATGCAGTTTATACATACATCTAATCTAACACTGATTTAAATGTGGTGGATAGCCATCGTTAACAAAAATGTCTAATATTCTATTCCAACAGATGCATTGTAAAACCTATGGTGTGATGCAGGATTTCTGTAAGTGACAGCAGTGACCGGTGCACTCTCAGCACACAGCTTAATCACCTGGTGAGAGTGACTCCAGAACAGCAGTCAGCTGTCAACAAAAGTAAATGAAGTAAACTGAAGAGCAACAACTAGTTGGTGACATTAAAGTATGTTGAGATATTTGTGCTGACCTGCAATGAGAGGAATACATCTAAATTAGGGCTGACGAACAAGCAGGTCAATGAAATCAGATGATCTCCAATATCCAATAATGTGTTCAGATTAAACTAGTTTATGCTGCCTCCTTGTACACTATTTGTGTCCCTGTCAGCTAAGCAAGAAATTAAATACATCAAATAAACAATGTCTGAGTGGACCATTTGGAGAAGAGGAAGAAGCAGGCATAAGCATTATTTGATGCATCTCATAGTTAGTCAATGTTAGTCATACCTCAAAAGTAAGATTACATTTAAAGTTATTTAAAGAACAGATGCTTACTTTGACATTAAATACCTCAGGATGTTGTCACCAGCTGATTCAGGCCAGATAGGCTAGTTGACTTAGCCTGTTTAATATAGTTTAATTTTGTCACAGCATGCACTCCACATTTTTCGCTTCATCGTTACACTCGTCCGCACAACTGACAGTGACGGTTTCTGTGGCAACAGGCATGGGATGATATTAAATACAGTAGCAGTCACATGATGTAAAGGTGACAGCACACAAATGAAAGGTGGCAATTCTGTCACTCAAAAGGAAGCGAGAACCCTGCGGGGAAGAGCTAGTGCAGAGTGCAGAACTGCCCTTTCATCTGTCCATGTAATCACACATTTGAACAATCTGAATATCATTGATGCAACATAAGCAGCACAGGTCATCATGTGCAATACATATAATGACCCCTCTCCACCTTTCTTACTTTACCTTAACCCATTTGGATTGTCCCATTAAGAACAGAAAGGCATAAACGGGATATCTACAGTAGCTATTTATGATCATATCTTTGTAGATTTTATCGTCCCAGACTAGCCATACTGCATCTGTTTTCTCAAAAACATAGTTGTTGTTTGTTTACTAATTCCTGCCAGCATATGTATGCATGTAAATGCATTTTCACAGGCATTCGTGTGTGGGGGCTGCATGGTTGAATAAAGAATCTCTGTGTGCGATCATGTGTTTGTCTGAGGGACATATTAAGGATTGTCCAGTACTGTTACTTTTCAACAGCTACAGTAGCACACTGAGGTCTACAAGGGGGAAAATGGGCTGATTATTCTGCTGCTACTCACAGTACGTCAATAAAAAAAACTACACACACGGGCACTAATGCCCGCCCAATAAACAATATAAATTCATGCATATCAAAGGCATGATGCATGAATGCACTTTATAACTACAACGCTGCATCCATACCAACACATTGCTTTGCTGAGACCTTCTCAATTACTGACCACACACACACGCATAGGCAGGCAGGCCCAGGGTCTCCTGGGGTGCTGGTGGGCATGGCTGATTGACCCTGCCTCACCAATCTGCCCAGCTCACTGCCAGAAAATCAACCAATTAAAAGATGTAGGAGCCGCAGCAGCACTGAGGAGGTGGGGTGGGGGTCTCTGGAATTGTGGGTAACGACAGCTGTGATGTTGAATTTGGAAGCAGCTGTGAGGAGCTGACCTGACAGTTGAGCTCTCTCTCTCTCACTCTCACGAGTACACACACACACACACACACACACACACACACACACACACACACACACACACACACACACACACACACACACACACACACACACACACACACACACACACACACACACACACACACACACACACCACAAGCCAAATGCTTTGGCTTTATTTCTTTTTATAAGATAAATTCTGTTATTGCTTACTGCATGTAGAAATACTCATTTGCATCTAGATCACAGATAACCTCTCATTAGAAGAACAACATAAATGAAGTCATTTTTTCTCTGTCTCAAATCCTAAATAGATTGTAGCTGTTAATTTGCAAAAGTCACATAATATACACCATGTATTGTAAATCGGATTAGATAATCATATAATTTGTTATGTCTGTCACTTAGGAGGAAAGAGGTACACCCTCACCCTCCAGTGAGTGAGTGAGTGATTGAGTGAGTGGCTGGCTGGCTGACTGGCTGGCTGGCTGGCTGGCTGTTTTTGATGTTGTCCTGGCCGGGGATTATCTATAGCGACAAACACACCACCCAAAAACTTGAGTTTTTTGTTTGTTTTTTTTACTTTGAAAAGTAACCGGATGCTATATTTTGCTGTTGTATCCAACTTCCTCTCCTGCACGAGCATTGTTGTGCTGAATTGCTGCTCTGGCATCTTGCAAAAATAGTCCTGCGTATATGCTCCGGAGGGCTGCTGAGACAGAGTTGGAAAAGAGCTGACACATGAGCAGTGCGAGCACACACACACTGACCACGATGGATGTGAATCAGCTCTGCAGCCTTTCCGGGATGGAGACAAGGCCGTAATGCATGCAGTTTAATCCCGGGGTTAAATTGACAAACCCCCCCAAGAGCAAGGGCATTACAAGCAGCAAGAGCATACTGAGTAACCACAGCAGAGTTCTCTGTCACTGACCTATTTGTGACATTAACTAATGAAATTAATTTACAGGCATTTGTAGAGTACCATTCGCAAAAATGTAATGAATGCAATGTAACCAAGTCTCTAATTTCAGGTAATGCCTCCTTGTGACATTTAGTTTTAAAGAGCATTTCAGGTTGAAATAATATTTTACCAACACACACACAATACTAAGATAGAGTGGATGTGAATTGTTTACAAAAGAGCCCAAGTCTATTGCTGATGTGTGGGGTACATTCTCTTTCGAGCATAATCTTCTTGAGACAATAATACATCAATGACTCACAGAATTTGCTCAAAAACCTTTCAAAAAGTTTTGGTCAAACCCATGCTGTACTGTTGAGTGTTCGGTGACATCTTACCTTACTTTTTTAGTTTTATTTTTTAAACACGTACATAGCTTTGAAACAGATTACTATAAAAACAACTGGTGTTCATCCTGTGGGCCAACTGAGGTACTGACTGACAAACGGAATACTTTATAACTACAGTTAGGGCTGGGTATCGATTCAGATTGTCCAGATCGATTCGTTTCGATATTAAAGGTAGGTAGGTAGGTTAAAGTAACCTTTTGGCCTGGTTCATCATTAGAAATATCATTATCACTTGAAGTATAGTTCAACATATTGACTTAGTTTATTTTGAAAATGAACCGGATATTTTACGATGCCACATCCAACTTCCGCTCGCATGTCCAATGAAGAAAAAACTACTCACGTTAAAAGATCGATCTTTCGATTTTATGAATCGATTATGAACCATTTAAAGGAAAATCAATTAAAAACGATTAAATTGTTTTTTTAAACCCAGCCCTAACTACAGTGGAGTGGAGTGAATGCGGTACATGAGCAGAGACCATCTTTGGTGCCACAGGGAATGCGTTCGTACTACTGTCAAACACACGCACTGCCCACAACACTGTGCATGCTTTTAGTAGAGTGAGAGAACTGTACGCAAAATGCGTTGCGATTGACACAGCAAAGCCATCAGTATGTTTTGTTCATTAATCGTGCTACCTTTGTTCAAAGAGAGCAAACCAAGAGTTTAAAAGCCTAATG
>CAESWR010001107.1:352045-366849 GCA_903171835.1 Mullus surmuletus | reverse complement strand
AAGCTGTTTTAAAACTTCGCCCGATGATACAGATTTCAGAGAAAAGAATTCCACGACTTGAGAGCAACAGTTTCCAGGGCCCGGTCCCCATGGGTTACAAAACTGGTACCTTTGATGGATAGTAAAAGTTGGTCAGGGGACTTCAATGTTTGCCTACTAGTGTACAGAATAATGAGGTCGAATAATTTACATGCTATATTAGACTACTGTGTGAAAGTGTTAAAGTCATTTAAAACATCAGGAGAAAAGTTTTGTAGTATAGACTTTTTCTCCAATCATTTCTCCAACCCCAGCAATGGCTGTATTGCAGCGTAATTCTATGATATTCAGATTTTGCTTCATCACAAATTCAGAATTTGTGAACATGATGGTTGGATTTATCTTTATTATTAGAAAATGTAGCAATTGGTAGTAAAAATTTGAGGTCAAAAGTAAGCTTAACATGCCTATGTCATGTTTCCAGAAAGAACATGGCCCTTGGGTAAACAATTTCTTTTAATCTGTCAGAGAACGTAACAAAATCCACGTGATAAGTTTTGGTGGTGTGCAGGGACCGCTATGGAAGCAAACTGCGAGTTGTTTCTATATACATTAGAAAGATTAAAGTAGTCTCATTCTAATCCTCACACTCAAGACAGAATAAATATATTTCCCCAAACAATGGAAGTATTCATTTGAGAAATTAAGAGTGTTTGAAATTACCTGCATTAAACATACTTTTTTTTAATGATTTTTTATTCAGTTGCTGTGACAATAGAACACTACTTCATTTACGCCAACAAAGCAATCCATCAAGCCAAGCCTCGCTCAGCCTCAAAGTGATTGCCTTGCAAAATTTGAAAAGACCACAAGGGATTTGAATAAGCATATTTTCCCCTAACAAGAACATTTTATCATCAAACTCTCAATTCTCCAACTCACCTCACATTGCATTTGGCTTATGCGCTGTCCTACACTCAAAAACACAAAAATACATGCATGTAAATAACCACAGCCTCTGTAATTAACAGAGTGTGCTTATTTATTGCCAATTGGCCTTGAGGGAACTCTAAACTCTCAGATTTGGCTGTTTAAACAAATAGAATTTCTTTTTTTCCCTTATAATATAATTTATAATTTATAATTTAAATATAATTTCTGGAGGGTTGGGAAAAAAATCCTCTTCGTTTCTTTTTTTTCATTATCCATTATTTAAAATAGATCGTAATTTTATGTTTTGTAAAACATTTTCTATGAATTTTAGCCTTCATTTAAATAAATATAATTCATGAGGACTAGACCTTTTGGAAAGCTCCATCCGCAGTGAAAATGGTCAGCAACTCATTTTGCTTGTGCTAATGACCATGTTTACATGAATTGTTGAGTGATTGGTCTCCCCTTTATTACACACTCCAGCTATTGTTGCCTTGCTCTAATTGTTTTCCATGTTTTCCACGACTACCTTATCTCTAGTCCATATTTCACCAATGCTGCAACTCTTCTGTCATAGTTGTCATCTTTGATATCTCTTATTGCCCTCATTGACAGCTACATTTCAATAAGAAATAACACAGTTGTCACCTCCTTTGGCACACCTGCTGATGGCTGCAAACTGTACTAGCCCAACCAAAAACAGGAGAAAACAAATGTGAAGTACACCTTCGTGTACACGAGAAGTCATAGCAAAACCAGCACACCAGAAAAGTGCCACCAGCAGCTTCAGTCCTCCATCTGTTTCAAAACAGGATATGTTCTCTCTCTTGGCAGCTCCACTAGGGCCAACTGTACTTGCACACTTGCCATTTTCTCAAAATTGGGGAATTAGAAGAAGTGCAGATCCAGTTTGGAGAGAGTATATAAAGTGTAGGAAACAAGCATCAGGTACAACGCTTGTGAGCGAGACTATAAAAAAATAGAAATTAATTTGTTTTGACAGACTGGCAGCAAAGAAACTTGTGAGATATTATCAGTGTGGACATGGTTGTTAGTGGAAAATGGAGAGATAAAATGATAGAGAATAGCCCCTCATTATTACTTTACAGGACAGTAATAAGATTCAGGTTGAAGGGAGTGCCAACACTATGTGGTTGAGCTCATTTGCGCTGTTAAGAAAGTTGTCAATCAAATCGTGGTGCGTGCTAAACAACTGAACCATGATTGACCAGATGTCCAATCACATCTTTGCGGCATTTGCATATGAAATTTTCCGTGGTGCACAATCCTGAATACACTAAATCAGGATTTTGAGATTTTTGCTAAAGAGTGTCTTTTGTGCTGTATAACCTGTCATCCAGTGGTGATGGCGACAGAATGAACTACAATAACAGCTGGTTCCTGCTCCAATCTTTGGCAGAAGCTAAACACATGTACAGATTTGTACCTCTCAAAACATATTTTGCACATTTATTATTGCAGTCTTGATCAACACCCCACATGATTGTGGGGGAGGCTGTGGGGGAGGCTGCAAGGGAGGCACTGGACATATCTGGTACATCTTTTATAATATAAAATGATTTTGAATTGAAGATTGAAAGCACAGACTTAAATCTCTTATGATCTTTTAATCCTCGCTTTTTCCCCTCTTGCACACCTTGTCCATTCTCATGATGAACATGGAAATGGGATTAATAGCACATGATTTTGCAAAATCGTGCTTGATGGTCATGTCTCCCTACTCATTCATTTTACACTCTGGCTTTTAACCTACCTAATTAATTAAGTGAACTACATTTTTTGAGTTAAAGCCAGTGCTACGGGGATGAGCAGAATTAATTGTATGCAATCTAACATGCATCTTGGGATTTCAAATATAATTATTTGAAGCACTATTTCTCTACATTCACAATTGAAAATGGGATCCGCAAACATCTGGTGTAAACACTAGAAGATGTCAGATTTCCAATGCTGTGACTTTGTACTCCACACTCATACTGTAATTAGTAGATTAGCAAATAATCTTAAAAACACACATACTCAATATAATAAATAGCATATTTTATATAAATATAAATTATTTGGTGGTTCTATTCTATTTTTCTACAATTTGGAAGTAGTAAAAAATATTCACCAACTTTCCTATTGAGCAGCTTCCATTGGTTTCAATAGTCTGTCCAACATTCTGCAACACCCAAGGCACAAACAACTGAGAGCCCTTATAACAGGTACTTCCTTTTCATTTGTCCGATTCAAATGGCATTTGCTTTCATTCAATAAAAACATCAGTTTTAACGTAATGTTTTTTGTAGACAAGGGCTTTGTAGGACCTCTAGAGACTAGAAAATTGTTCAATTCATTTGGCATGGCAAACTTGGCTTTATATGCTCAAACTACTGAGAGTTTTCACGTGTGTTACTCAGCAGATTTGCACAATCAGTATTTGAGTAAGAGAAGGCAATATTGATAGTGACAATATTTGCTCTTTACCTGCATAGATCTAACGCCTACTCAATTGAGCTATTGGGAGTAGCGCCTCAGCATTTAAGAGGCGACAAAGGTGTTCTCCGTATAAATCAAACTGAAAAAAGAAATCAACATGCTTCAAGTGAAACGGTTACAAGAAGCATTCACCAAGCTCACAGAAAACGCACAATGAATAGCTGATGCACACAGAATGATTTATACTATATTTTCATCAATGTCATCTGTAATAAATGCATTCAGTACTAACAAATGGAAATTATTCTAACCCTATGTACAGCAATTGAAATTGGTGAGTTTAAAAGAAATTCAAGTGATTTTGGAGTAAAAGAATGAGGTGCTGGTGTATGTGGCACAGCTTGCTTCCATTAACAGGTGAACCGAGAAAGGCCAAAATGTTCTCCATGTAATATGTGTGCACACCCATGTGAGCTTTTATATTGATACTTGAGAAGGGCACAGTAGTTACTAGTATGATAATGAACACATGATGCCATGGCTTAGTCATATTGTTTTAAATGAAAATGAAAAGTTATACTTTACCAACTCAGTTTTTAGTAAACACTTCTAAATTTTTTGGGATACAATATAAATGTTTCAATTTTGAAGAGGCAAATAACTTGTGAGACCATTTGGCACAAACAAGGAAAGTGTATCTTGGTCTGATGAACACACAATTACTGTGTGGAAATGAAGGACATGACATCACAGGTTGGGGCGAGTTATCAAATATCAAGATATGAACTTAAGTAATATCAATATTACAAAAGGCAATGTTCCATAAACCATGGGCTCTGGTACCAACGGTGCATCCAGAAAAAGGCAATGGTGGTAATTTGGAAAAAAAAATCATCCATGTTAATGGATCCACAGATTTAGACTGAATGTGTGACAACAGAACTGAGGCCTATGTACAGTGCACGCTGAGGAGGAGAAAAATACTAAAAGGTCCACTGTTTCCACAAAGGTCCACACATTTTTAGCCCTCATAAGTAAACCTAAAGAAAATACCCCTAAATTTTCTCCAATGATGGAAATTGGGAAAGAAAGCCCCAGAAATCTTCTGTGTTCTGTGGAGTGGCTTAAATATTTAATAATTGTGCTCCAGGAGCCCCTTGAGAATAATTTCTGATTGTCATGATGGTACATCTAATCTGAAAATAGGCAAAATACAGTTCCTCTTTTCACTTGGATCAACCGCAAATGCAAACAAACGAACAAACAAACAAAAAACCTTACATCCTCATCTCTGCATCTGAGTGTCCAACTTTGTCAGCAAATGACTTTTTTTTTTAAACAGTAAAGTCGAAAAAAGCTTTTTACTGTCTTTGTTTCTGAATACTTTCAAAATTCCAATGATAGTGGATACCATCAGCAGTTCTATATTCAACCGGTAGAAAGAGCAGAAATGGATTAGGTTTTTTTTTATTTTGTTTGAAGCCGTAGTTTTCTGGTGATGCTGTTTTGAATCAGTTGAAAGACTAGAAAGGTCTTTTTCAAAGCGATAGATTGCATTGCTATTGTACCATTTCGACTTTTATGTTTTAACATTGAATGAAATAAAAAATACACTTGCATAACTTTAATCCTGATAGCACACTGGTCTAAATTGACAGATTGAAATCTATTCACCTTGAAGTAGGGATGTTGCTGTCATCACAGTTTCTGGCACACCATCCTTGCTGTAAATGGACTGGAGGAACTCGGGCACGCAGTCATTTTCATCCACAATAACAACACGCACCTGAGCAAAAGTCATTTTGAAAGACAGAAGGAAAGAGGCAATAATTTAGAGAGACATGGAAGAGGACAGGAAAGATATAATTATCATACCAGTAACTTGCAGTAACTATTTTAATTATAGAAAGTCATTAAATATTCTTCTCATGAGATGACAATATAGAATTGAGTGATTGATACTGATACAGATAATTGACAACGACATTGGGCTGTTGTTTTTGGAATTATGATTCTTCATTTTCCAAAGCACTTTTATTTACTCCTTGCAGAGTTGCATTGTAAAAAAAAGAAATCACAGTAACAGATTAATCCATTCAAGTGGTGTACATGGCAAAAAAGGACAAATGCTAAAACACTGATTGTTCAACAGTAAAATATGTAAAAATCAAGAAAATGTTGTTCTTCTTACCACTCACACATTCATGCCGATTGACGTGTTAAATGCTTAGGCAAAATCAAATGGGATTCTTTAGTTGGAAGTCATACAGAGCAGTTTAAGTTGAGTCTGTACATTTATTTTTCAGGGATTATCCAAAGTTAGTTTTTGTTCGGGTCAAAGTTGTTTTCATTTAACAGTAACCCATATTAACCCTGTCCCAATCCAAAAACAGGCCTCCTCCAAAGACAGCGCTGACTCTGATCCCTCTGCCTAGTTATTCCTCAATGAAGAAAATGTTGCACAAACTTCACTGTGGCCCCTATAGGGAAACACACAATGCAATCTTGGTAAGTTTTTTTCAGGAACCTCTGGGCTAACAAGTGATCAGTGTGCAAGGAGGAATTTCTACAGTGTGTATGCATGTAGGCATGATTCTGCATCAGACATTTTTGAGCAATTTAGTTATAGGGCCACAGATGCAAACACATCTTCCTCCAGATGTTGACTGCCTGCTCGAAGCATTCAGGGGGAATAAATACAGGCATTGGTTGGCAAGCCAGCCCCTTTTACCTCCAGCCCAGATTGGTCTGAATCACACACACATGCACACTGAGAGGACTGTGCAAATACCAATGGTATTAAGTCATGGTAGGTAAGATGAAATTCTGTAATATCAGTAAATCCTTCAGCAAATATAGGCTAAGAAGCAACGGACAACAAAATAAAATCTGACCATTTCAACTCCCTGAGGTGATTTGAGCGTGTTTGGTTGTGACTGTGTGCATGTGAGTGTGTCTTTGCAAACCCAGCAAGTTCAAGTGAGTTTATGCATGAACATGACAGGAAGTGTTATTTCTATCCTGCGTGAGGACAAAGCTCTGCAGAGGCAAGGTAGACCAAGAAGGGGAGGGGTTGGTCCAGCCGTAATGAAGCATGATGAGCTCAAACTCGTGCATACACTCACACATGTGCAAGGTGCACACCCACTCGGGGCAGCTGTAGGCAGGTCTCATGCTTGTTAGGTAACTAATGGTACCAGTAAGCTATCACTCCTGCAGGGAGAAACTTGGAGACACTCTGCAAATTAAAGTCATGCTTAGTGACTCCACACAAATGCACCAGCCTATTCTCTTGTTCAAGATTTAAAAAAATAAGTCAATAAGTCAATAATATTGCTTACGCTGAATGCAAAGCTGCGTATTGGTTGCATTATTTTCTATATTGAATTGAGGTGAGGAGGAACTACATTTTTCACATTTTGGATCCATGTTGCTTTGAAAGCAGAGAATCTTATGCATTACTTTCTTTTTTTTTCTTTCAAATCCAGAAGCTTTACCTCTAAAAGGAGGATATTTTTTGAATATATGAACAATATAATTGCGTACTGGTAAATAACTAGATAATAATAATTATAATTTTTTGTTTAAAGAAAGCAGTTTAATAACCCATCATAATTCTTTATAATAAACCGACAATTGCATCAAATGTATCAGTTTGGATACTTTATCAGATCGAAATATCAGATAATTGTATAAATCAAGAAATAAATTAAACTGTTCTTGTTGATACATATTGCTCAACTCCCTTTTACAGGGCATCATGCCCTGTAAAAGGAAAAGGAAAAAGACTTAATATGGAAATTGTGTTGGGGACAATACTAACCCCCGTATGGTATTACACCTGCTTGCCAACTGCTAACTGAGAAAATTGTTAGTCAGAGCCAGCAGGTGTGTCTTATTTACAGGGAGACAAACTTACTCAAAACAGGAATATTGAAGCTTAACTGCAACCATCCATCTTATGGTTGGGCTGGATGCTGCAATGTGGATTGCAGCATCCAAGGACATAATGTATTTATGTTAAATTAAAATCCAGCTATTTGGAGGGGCCACAATATCGCACTGGAATTATAAAAACAACAACACACCATCCTTTGTAGCAGTGGCTATGAAAGACACATGGGGCAAGACAAATGTGTGAATACTGTGTGTTCAGTTTTAAAATAGTGACACATGGTACACATTTAAGTTGTTTATAATGTTTTGAGCTCAAGATTGGTCTGTATGCTTGTGCTAATCGGGAGCTAGCGGCTAGCATCAGCTGATTGAACAGATTCTTTGGATTCAGTTGCTGTATGTAAATCCCACCATTGTTAATAGTTATTGCTGTTTATGCTGACTTGATTTGCATGTTAGAAGAGTTGAAGGCTGTGTTGTTTTCCTTGTGAGGTAATTATTTGCCTCGTTAAAACTGGGGGAAAAAAAGGTACAAAAGTTACTTTGCAGTTCATGAAAATCTGGGTAGCAGTGAGAAGTATGGGCACTTTTGTTGTTCTTATGATTGAAGTGTGTATTCCTCTTGTGTTGCAGTTTACAGAGAGAGAAAATTATAAGTAAAAAGGATATTTCAGTAAATTACACTTAATGTGAAGCCAAGCCTAAGGGAGTTATTTATGCAGCCTGGTTTGAGCTCAAGAAGTTTTAGTGCAGATTTTCTGACCTCTTGTAGTTATTCTTATTGTGCGCCAGATACTATATTGTAATTGCAACTGCTCAAAACAATTCAACATCTGTTGTCAAGATCAGTCAGGCGGTTACTGAAGCTGAAAATGCTTTTATAATGCAAGTGATACTGAATAGAAATACCTCTCATCAGCTTGATCACCATGCTGACTTGATTTACCAAAAAAAATAAAAAGTGAGAGAAAAAGAACCCCCAGGTAAAATATTTCTTAATGCAACAATTACATTCTTGCAGTGATCATTAAACGAAAAATGCCCACCTCTGCTGCACTGCTCATGCTGTCCTGGCCCTCGCTAGCACGCACCAGTAGCAGGTAGCGATGCTGATCACTCTCATAGTCAATAGGGCGGGTCAGGCTGATTTCACCAGCCTCGGTGGAAATGGAGAAGAGACTACTGGGATTGATGAGCAGACTGTAGCTGATTGGTTTCTTCTGGAAAGACACAGCCGGTGTGACCAGGAAACTGAAGAGATAAGGAGAAACATTTACAACACTGACTGAATACGGAATAAAAGATGGGATGGACGAGCGCAGGCGACATATTTGCATGGAGGAACAAAACATTTCTCACAAAATTTACAACACTGACTGAATACGGAATAAAAGATGGGATGGACGAGCGCAGGTGACATATTTGCATGGAGGAACAAAACATTTCTCACAAAGACCCACTGGTGTTCTGGTTGCACAAGGTGAAACTGTGCATAGCGGATTGTCAATTTCTTCAAAGACATATAATATTCCATCATCTGCAGCATCACAAATATATACCTAGAGTATTTTTTTTTTTAACTGTATGTATGATGACAGTAAGCTTTTTGGGTACAATATTGTCCATTGTACTACCTTCTGAGCATCCTCACACTAAATTTTGAGTACGAGGTTACTAAATTCTTTCAGAAAACAAGAATATCTGAGTAGAGTATAACACATATTCTCGTTTGCTCTGAGTATAAGTATCAAGATCGATCAGGGCCGGGGGTTGTGGCAAATTTATCCAAATAATAAAAAACAATCATACTATTTTCATACATTAACCTCTTCCGATATAATTGCAAATAACACTAGCTTGTGTCCAGAAAAAGTTTAGTATTTTTGGTGAGCCCGTGAATCATTTGTTCAGTTGTCTGAAAAAATAAATAAATCAATAAATGAATATGTATATTCACAGTCAGCAAATTTAATTGAGAAAGTAGTTGAGTTAAACCATTTTCAGTACTAGTGTCTAGCAGCACAAAGTACATTAGGGGGGATGGGTGGGAGCATACAACCATAAAATACTGAGATGCTTGTTATTTATTAGACGTGCTATCTTGCACTTACACAATTTCCCTGATGAAATCAGTGCAAAGAACAGACTGGAATATCCACTCTGCTGGTTTGCCTAATGTGTCAGTCAAAGTTAAGCAGCTGGAAGGAGATAATGAGACCAAACTAGGGGCACTGGCAAGAAGTGCACCCATTTAGTGTGTGTGTGTGTGTGTGTGTGCGCGCGGACGTATGGGCGTGTCCATGCAAAATGTATGTACTGTGTGAAAGCCCAAAGACACATGTAGCTTGATAACATGTATATTTAAATAAATCACACAATGATTTAATGAGGTGTAAAAATGATGTTGAGACCACACATTAAATACATCACCGTGTTCCTGGTTCAACTTTTACAAGCTACGCTGTACACATTTACATGTGAATCAATATTTGTAGGGAGTGAACATGAAAATGTGCAAGCACAGCAAGAGTGCAAAAGAAATATGAGTGCATTAATGTCAAATATAAATTCATATTTTAAAAAACCTAAGTGGATATAATTCATATAAGGTAATAATAATTCACAAAAAAATGTGCAGCATTATAGCGAGCCATGTGCGTTTCTGCTGGAATTTAGAAAAATGTAGCTAATGTGTTAGCGGAGCTCGCAATGGCATTTCAAGAATGTAGTTGTTGCTGAGGCTAAATACATGAGTTGTTTGGAGTCAGCTGGAGAGTGTACCTTGGTAACCACCAAACTACAAACACTCTTGAGACAAAAATCTAGGTGTTGAATATAATAGGACCAATAGGTTTATGTAAACTCACGGCTGGCCTTCAGGAGTGTTCTCTGGAATGGCAATGGTGAAGGAAGCGTTGGTGAACTGTGGTGGCCTCGCTCCAGCCACGATGGAGACGGCGGCCGGGGAGCTGCGGCTGCCCAGCCGGTCGGCAGCCACCACAGTCAGGAGGTACTCTCTGTCCTGCTGCAGCGGGAGGCCTGTAGTTCGTACCTGGCCATTTTTCCTGTCCACCTCAAAACGACCATCACCCCCTAGAGAAAATAAACATGTTGGCTTATGTTCTATTCAATAGTAAATCTGAATACATGAATTACTTTGATTACAAAAATTATATCATTTAATTCCTTGGTTATTCTTCTAAAATGATTTGCTTTCATGTATTTTAATTGTAGGTATAGACAGACACACACCATTCAGTTACAGGTCAAGTAGCCTATTTGTGTCAGTGTGAGGACATTAAGTGTTCCACCATATTAAATAAGAGGAGATGTCAGAAATTGACGAACATCTAACCACATTAAATTATGAGGAAAATGATACAATGAGTTTGACTTAAATAAAGATCGTCATGCTGCATACCTATAAGGAGAGTGATTGAGCATTTAATGAGATATATCAGTTACAAAAAAGACATTATGTTTCTCAAATACACCTTATCAGTTGATGAATTACAATGAATTACACTGGGAATATAAAGTCTCTTTAGTTTTTGTAGTTTCCAAAACAGGAAGAAGAAATTACCATGTGGTGGACAAAGAGGCAAAACCAATTATTTTGTGAGTAGATGAATTAATTACATCAAACTGGAAAATAACGATATGTGAATGAAATATGTATTGGCTCTGCAGCAGACCAATGTATGTAAATTCCCTCTGAATCAAACAGTCTTATGGAATGCATGTAATAATTCATATCCATGTACCGCCATCTGGCTGCAAAATTATGCTGGATCAGGATAAAAAAAACAACAAAAAAAAACTGACAATACGTCACAAGCTATCCGTCTGCATACATGTTGACATGTTAAACAGCGTTCTGAAATGGCATTCACAACCCCAAGATTATACTGACGAGGATTGAGGTGGAAGGATGATAAGACAAAAACAAAGTCCCTTCTAAATGATTTACAAAGACGTAAAGCTAAAGCAGCAACCTACCATCAGACAGGAAGTACTCAACTTCACCGTTGTTGCCCTCATCCCAATCCTGGGCAAAGAGCTTGTAGACCAGGGAGCCTGCAGGAGCATCGGGGGAGACAACAGCGAGGTAGGGGGCAGGAACCATGCTCCACTCTGGGACATTGTCATTTACATCAGTCACAGTCAGCTCCACTCTGACCAAGTACCAGTCTTGACCTGTCAAAGTAAAAAAAAAAAGCAACAAAAAAACAAGCAGAGGAAAGGGAAAGAGTGAGGACAAACCAAACTTAAAAGTCCCATATTATGCAAAATTCACTTTATAAAGGTTTTCTAACAGTCATATGTGTCCCCATAGCCGGTGTATGAGGCACCAGTAAAAAAATTCTGTCTCCTCCTTCACTTTTTTGCTCCACTTTTTGGGGAATTTGTGCTGAAACAGGCGAGTCTGAGATTCTTCCCTCTGTGACGTCAAGAAGGGAAATAACCACTCCCCTCCACTCCCCCCAGTAGTGGATGCTGTTGAAGACTGGCCCCCCGGATAGATGAGCCCATCCTCCAAATCCGCAGACCGAGCGGCTCAAACACACACAGCGAAGCTACTAGAAAAGCATGGCAGCTGTTCTGTTGGCTGCATCAAAGAGCACAGAAGTTTTGTTTTTACTCCCTTGGTCTGAGCCACTGAAAACAAAGACACTGAAAACAAAGTTTTGCATGTGTGCGCATAGCATATTTCATGGAGGTGTTCGTGTTCGAGGTGGAACACCTGGTGGAGGTGGCACACCCGGTGGTCAACTCCGCAGCAGCGGAGTCTGTGCTTGCGCCGCACACCTTTACTGTGCATGTCTGCTTAGCCTGACAGCCTGTAAACATGTTAGCACTGCGGCTAACATAGCTCAGTCACTAATGCTAATGACTGTGTCCTTGAATTATATGCAAGAGGCATTAATATCTTGACGCATTAAATATCAGATCTGTGAGCGAAAGCGTCATTTAATGCTAGCCATAGACACTTATTCGTCATTTGGATGGTTGTGACGACTGTTCACGGTGCTGTCTGTGCAATGCAGGGTAACGTTAGCCTCTGTTGCTCTGATGAACGAGCGGTCTGCAGTCATTACCGACGATAGATAGATCTCGTGATCTGCGTTATATGCCATAATTCTGATTGCTGTGCATGTGTTAACGTTACTTTTGTTAGCAGCAGGATGGTTAGTTGATCGTAGCTGATGGTAGCCGCCTCAGCTCAGGCTGATGAGAGCTGCTGGTGTACCTTGTGTGTTTGCTGGTTGGTTGGTTTGTTTATTGAGAAGTGTTTTGCATGGCTGCAAAGTTGAGCTGATAAAGGGTGCAGCAGAGCTTGAGGTGAGTATTTAGGCCTGATGACTATTACTATTACGATAGCCATCACCATAAATCCACTGTAAACATTAGTGCATGGAATTGCCAGGGAGACCGCATCCTCTTGCCTATATATATCTATGCTCTCCCTGAGAGGAGCGTGAAGTGGGCGTGGCCAGACACAGCTCATGAGGATTTCAAGCTACAGACACAGAAACAGTCGGTTCTCAGAAGAGCTCATGAGAGTGACTTTTAAACTGGCTGAAATTCAGGACTATGGCTGAATTTGGGGTAATACACTTTGAATACAGTGTTTTTGGACCTCTGACACCTACATAAAATTGTTGAAAAAATGTTTAATATGGGACCTTTAAGGTAGATGCCAAATTTTATGCTGATTTAGAAATACAATAATATGGTTGAGAAGGAACAAACACAATTTTCGATATAGCATAGGTCTTTTACACAGCAGACACATATATTTATTTTCACAAATAACATCTAAAAATAATGCTGATTCATTTTTAAAGTTGGGTGAGGAGCCTATCAAAATTCATTAATTGGAATAGCAAAACAGATGGACTCATCACTCTCAGCAGGTGTCTCAAGTATTTCTGATCATATTGTTTGCTTTTGTTGCTTTTTGACTAAAGTATAATAATTAATACTAATTACATATTTGATGTAAGTAAAGAAAAAATAATTAAAAGGCGAAATGGTAGCAGGTAGTAACATTGTGCTCCTTTTCTGCTGTGACCTCTTTTCAGCAGCCATTAACCTCATGCATCCCTTAATTGTCACATGAAATATCACAAAAAATGTTGTAGAGGAAACCGAGAGCAGGCATCAATGCAGCCAGCAATTATAATCAGTGGTGTGCGACGTGAAGCCACAGTAAACAGTCAACTTGACACTGGCCAAAACACTGCGGCCCTCCAAACACGTGCACACACACAAGATGTTGCACAGCATGGAAGAGAAATTTCAGAGCAGGAGCCAAAGGAATTGCTCTCAATTGTGCCATTTTCGGTACCTGTTGAAAAGGGGCTCTGATTTAGAACAGCCAATCGAGATGATGAATGTTGCTGATCGTCACATTCAGGATGAGAAAAATGCCTTTGTGAGTATTACTGTCTGGTAAACAATAAATGGATGGGAGTCCGAGAGATGATACATATCCGGAGGGTTAAAGGTTGCAATTAAGCATGATTGAGCATTTGAAAAATAAAAGTCAGGAGTCACTTAAACAGGATTAAGAGTGCAACACAAAGGCTGGGAAAATGACCCTGCTGTTGTTATAGTAACAGAACAACCAAAACTTGAAAATGGAAAAATTAATAGGAGTGGGAAGAAAGAAAACAGCACCCAGGCAATTGCATAAATCAATGGCATTAGAGAGGAGAGGGAGCAAAGCATCACAGAAAAACAACAACAAGCAGACATCAAAAGAATACAGACGATAGAATTAACCAGCCAAATCCCCCCCCCCCCCCAAAAAAAAAATAAAATAAAAAAGATAAAATAAAATAAAGAAAATGGCACACTGTACTTGACTCTTGGGCTGATCCAATGTATTTGCAGATTCCCCCCACTTCCCTTATCCCTCCCTCCTCCCTCCCTCTGGTCATAACAGATTCAGAATTAATTGGCAAAAGGACAATGCAGCTTTAGGGAAAAAGGAATGGCATTACCCAGATAATAAATCACTGGACAAATATACACAGCACTATGCCAAAATATAGCTTACAGACACAGACGGACAGACAGACACGCACACTCACATACACACACACTCCTTTGTAAGTAATAATGATCATCAGTAGATTAGTGGCTAATGAAGGGCCATAGAGAGATTGAGCTTGGTGCTATTACCATTCCTCAAACTAATGCATCTCTCTGGATCTAATGATATGTTGCAATCACAAGAAACAGCAGTGCCCACCATTATTAATAACGCTGCTGAAGGCCTTTCCATGCCCAAAGACCACCGATTTGCTTCTAATTTCAAACATTATTACATGTTAATTTTCCCACATTTCGATGCATGGGAATGGGAAAAATGGGGGGGAAACCACTTAATTGATACGGACTCTGTTGGATGGATGTCTTCTAATGTGGTGGGAGCCTCATGTGCAAAGTGCACACCTTTCACGGTAAACTTGTTTATTACTCTTCTTGAACAGGACTTCACTTCCTTGTGCATTTTCAACCCGTGAGATCACCAAAAGCCCAAT
>CAESWR010001107.1:327287-344592 GCA_903171835.1 Mullus surmuletus | reverse complement strand
TGATCACAATGCCAATAGTGCAAAATCCCTGTTTCATTTGTGTGCATTAGGGTATTATTGTGCTCTCTGGCTCAATGCAAGAGGAAACTGGAACACTAACTACAATCAAACTGCATTGTGACATCAAAATGACTGTGCATCTGGCGCATGATTAGACCGCATTCAGACAAAGAGATGGTACTACACACATCTTACATGTCAGTGTACCATTGTTACACAACCTATTGTATGAAATTGCAGTACTTAGCAGTACTTCAGCACAGTACACACTTTATTAAAGAAGCCATATATAACTTAATCGTATGGTAATCATAGAGAGAAATATAATACGAATAGCCTCACTAATTGGCTGGGCGAGAAGATGTCGTCTCTCTAAAAGTAAAATTCAAGAAGACAAGAGAAACACTGACTCCAAAGAGCGAACAGTTAAGCAGATACTTTGTTTAGATGATGGCCACGGATTAAGTAAGAATGCTTGCGTCTAATTATTGTAAACCAGAAGAGATGATTGGCTAATGGGGGAAAGTGGACTAGGCCTGAATGAACAACAGAAAGGATAGAAACACTGCAAGTTGTCTGCATCTACCTCACATGTTCAACATGAGTCCGTGTGGGTCGTCCTGTCACCCACTCTGAGGTACCTGAGTACTGTGCTGAGGGTCAAAGTTGGGGTGCACATCTCACAGGATACAAAGTAAACTGATCTATAAAACTCCTGGTATTAGAAACCATGTCTATGATGCTGAGTATCTAATAAAACTTGATGTTTCATGTGTGTCAGGCTATAAGACTGAAGTTGCTAAAATTCATAACATACATCCGTTCAGACCACTGACGGAGCAGCACAGCTATAATTTGGCCTCATTTTTACGCAGCATCAGAAGGGTCCAGACTGGAATATCTGATTGTAATTAAAAATGACCAGGTAAAAATGTACTGCGAGTGTCCTTGTGACATTTATGTAAAATTACATACATCAATGAAGTTCTCAGTGCCTGGAGTGTAACTTTCAGAGCGAATCTTTTTTTAGTCATTAGTGAATATTAATTTAAAACCTGTGTTTGAGCCAGTAGCAAATTGTTTCATTTCATTGTTGGCTGCATGGATGTAACACAGAGAGAGATCTGCAAATCCTTCTTAGCGCGCTGCATTCTCCCAAAAAATGTTCAGTCGACTGCTGACGAAGATTAAAGCACGGAACTATTGTGTCAACCTGGCACATCCAAAAGTGGATAACTGTGACTTAAGTCCACTTCAGCTTAGCTCACCCTGCTGTGATCCAAGATTAGCTACCTTGCAGAGTTAAGTCTATTTTAGAATTTAACCCACTTAACCCTAGGCTAACTGGCAGAGAAGGGGGCTTATTTAGCAGCCTGCAGCCACCCAGAATGAATGTGTGGGGAATTTTCAATGTGACTGGTGCTGATGTTATAAAGCCCCCTTGAAGTACAGCGGAGTATCCTCTCGAAAGTGATGCTGACTTCCATCTCCAACATGCTGTGATCCAGCTCCCACCTCCAGCTTTGACATCCTCACCGTGGCTGAAGGCATCCATGTCTCCATTTTCATGCTCTCCAGAAAGATAGATGTGCTGTGTCGTTCTCAGAAATATCATCTGCATCCATGTCAGTGGGTCTAGCTCCCTCTCCATCTGTATGGTTTCGAGCAATATCATGTTTGTGTCCCCTTTATCCCTGCAGAGTGATGCGAAATGGCAAGTCGTCAGACCAACAATGTGCTGCAGGCGAGGAGTGTCTGTCATTACAGAGAAACCCAGTTGTTCTGTTTGTATGTATGTGTGTGTGTGTCTGTGTGTGTCATTCTGTTCTGTTCCAGGCTTGTTTGAGCGACTGTAGTGTGTGTGTGAATTCTAGTGTTTGTAAGGGCAGAGGGGTTTACTTTTGGAACAAACAGCAATCGAAAGTCTGAACTGAAACCACCGGCACAGCTGCCACCCTCCAACACACTCCGACATGCATGCCAAGCCAAGTAAATGAACCAGCTGGTACACAAGAACAAATTCATATCTACTCATGTTCAAGTCAAAATACAGTATTACATTACCACATGATACAACTTAAATTAAAAGTTATCCTTTGCCAATTTAGCAATTTAAATACTTTTGTCAAGTGGTCACTTTTTTCAAAAATATAAGGGGTCAAACAAATCAGCATTTTTTTCAAGATGCTGCTTTGTTTCTAATGCACCTTTCACTACCTATGTTCTGTAGTTTAGAGTGATGTTGAAACTATCTTATTAGTTGGGCATCACAAAGGCTGAAGTTGGAGACTCAATCAGTGCCTCAGTCAATCAGTGCCTCAGTGGAACTGATTGACAGACGTAAAAGTAAGACAACAGAAAAGCTGCCTCAAGCAACAGAAAGAGAGAGAAAGTTTCTGTGCTCGAATGAGTGCATCTTCAGTAATGCTGCTGCTACATGAAAGAAAACAGAAGTCGTCTCTCTGATGAAGGTGTTACACAGCTATTTCCTCCACAATGACCTTGTTCTGTTGAATTGGGAAAACCAGAGACATTACACTACCAAAATGGCTTTTTTGTTTGTTTTATTCATTTTTAGTTTATAAGTCCTCATGGGGATATTTTATTTATTCATCGATTCAGTTGTTTATGTTTTGTATTACATTTCTAGAAACACTAGCAGATCCTTGAACTTTCCGAGTGAAGTTCATTGTGAAAAGTCCTAAGAGTTGAACATATACTCAAAGATTAGGGCTGTCCCAATGCTATTTTTTCACTTCTGATACGATACCGATATTGCAGCCTTGATTATCGGCCGATACCGATAGCAATCACATGTCGATCACATGTCAGAGTGTCTGCATGGAGAAACACTGCCTCTTTGTTAGTGTTTAGCAGATGCATGTTGATAGCCGCGGTCTTTGTTTACTTCCGCAATCCAATGATCAAATGCCGTCACCGCGGCCGCATGCAAGACGAGACGTGAAGGTGCATTCAAGTGTAAAACAAAAAAAAGGGCGTTTAGGTACCGAAACGTGGTACCGATTGACGGCACATGAATCGATACTCAGTACTTCGGGCCAAATTCGGTCGGTACCAAAAAAGTACAGAATTTCGGTACCCATCCCTAAGTGTACTCTTAAACTGCATCTAATGTACTTTGTGGCCATATGTAGCTCACTTAAAAAAAAAAATTTAAAAAAAAAATCCCTTTAAAGATAACAAAATATGGCATCTCTCTGGTTTCCAACATACTGTATTGTTACTCCTTTATGCTTAAATAAAATTATTTTCAATGCCGTCACAAGTCACTCTGACCCCCAAAAAAAACTTGAGCAAGAGGCACAACATGATGCCGTTGCCCTGATGGACTCAAACATGGACCTTTTCTACCATTTGCAAATTGTCGTGCTCACTTCCTTTCAGAAGGAAAATCTGAAATGAAATAAGAGCTAATGGTTATTTCTAAAGCTTGCAGGCTGGCCTAGATCCATTTAAGGTGAAGTAAAATATGCTTTAGTTGCTGAAGTTTGATGCTTTCACTCCCCTGCTAGATTCCCATCATTCAAGAGGCTGGGCCAGCAATCAAACACACAATGAGCATGTGTTGTAATTGGTAAATATTCATTTCTGTGTGCTTTTTGCTGTTGTCACAGGCCAGTTGAAGCAAAATGCCGATGTGTCATCAAATTGAGATCTTGGCTGTCATTTGGGTTTCTGTGCTTGGAACGACCGCTGTGCACAAGACAACGAGTGACACTTGGCGAGGTGGTCATTGCATGCTGCATGAACCGTTAAGAGGGCAGAAAAACCCTCGTTAAATTGAGTTTTTGGCCACATGAGGACTGCAAAACAAGCTGTGACGACAATAATATTGAGAAGATGAATAAAGCCTTGTTTAAACATCAGGGGGCAATATATAGAAATATGTAGAAGCCTTGTACATTGACTATATGCTTCATTATTTTCACCAGCAGGTCAATATCAACATCTTTTTCCTCTTTGTCCAACATGTTGTTAATGGAGAGAAGATGATTGATAACAGCATTATCAGTTGAGCAAATCACATAATATTCTCATCTAATTACTAATCTGGCTACTAAGATGCTAATTATGAATATTATGCGATTCTTTAAATACACAATTCATGCAAAGTGCAGCAGGATTGTTTGCCAATGTGAGAGTTTGTCCTTGAGTTTTATTTACTGTTGGATACATATTGTTGGTGATATAATTAAGAGGATTTATTTGTCGTAGTGGCAGATATTAAAATGATAAACAAGCTAAACAACTCTAAATGGAAGACAAGAAGGATTTATTATAGAATGAAAAGAGGTCAACACATTTTTTTTCATTTTGACTGTGAATGTGCTTTGGAATACTATGTGATTAGAGTGTGTCGCTTTACCACAGAACACATCCACTGTAGTATTTACAGTAGAACAACACGCCCATTCTTTAAGTTCATTAACACTTTAGTGAAGCTTTCATACATGTTAGAATATAACCATGGAAGCAGAGTCACCGCAGCCAGGGCAGTAGACACACATTAAGTACAGAGTAATGATAAATTCAGTACAGTCTTCAAACTTCAACTCTGCTGAATTCTGTTGCATGGCAAAAACAGCGTTGCGCACGCCGTGACTGATGCGGCTGTTTTGAAGCGACATTAAGCAAGGGCATTAAGCCGTTAAGCGCAAATTAAGAACTCCCCTTCAAATCAACCCTTGACAGTTCTTATTACTCTCTGGAATGGAAGTAGCGTCTACAATTCATGCAGGTGTTTTCAGCCTGTCAGGAAGTTAACGTTCTCATATCACCTAGATCAGCAACCATGAACACTCCGTCAAAGACGGCAGAAAGCTGCCACAATAGAGAAGTTGACTTTACAGCCAAAGAGATCCAATAAAAAGCATATTTAAGTTGTACTGGAGAAAGATTAGTAGGGAAACTAGACTCAAGGCCACGTAGTCAAATATCGATTAAAGGATGCTATGGCAGAAGAAAGAAAAAAGATCTTTGCAGTCATGTTGACAGCTATGTTGCACATCATGGCTCTTTGGGAAATTACCCTGAAGAGGAAGAGGAGAGAGAGGAGGAAGATGATAACAGGGTTTGGCAGATGTAAATGTGCCGACACAGGGCCAGTTTGGGACAGATCATCAATTTAACTGAGGGTTTCCTTATAATGAGAAACACTTTGTCATTCCCCTTGCAAGACAGGCTGGAACCATGTCGAGGTAATTTTGGCGTGGGTCAGGATTTTGTGATATGAAGCATTTATGAGGCACACTTTTTTTTTTTTTTTGCCTTTTTTCTTTTCCCCCCATTTTGTCCATAAACTCCTCAGATCAACACTTAAAGCAGGCTAGTTCTGCAGCAGTGACACTAAACCAGCAATTCTGATTCACCTCCACCAAATGAATGATGAAACAAAGGCCTGGAGTGAAAGCAGCATATCACCTCCTGTGGTTTGTAATCTACTCTCCCCTAGCCCTCTCTCCATATCTCCCTCTCTCTCACCACAACTCTTTCTTTCTCCCTCATTCTCCCTCTTAATTTAATTTTCTCCCTCTGTTTGCCTCCCTGTCTGGATGAATAATCCTGCAGTTTTCAGTTCAGGAGAGCAGGTAAGACGCTCAGTTTGTGTGTGTTTTCATGGAGTCGCTCTTTGAGACCTTGATGGAGAGGGCTGGTCAGTAGAGAGTTCCTCCTCCTCAATGAAGGGCTGCTTGTTGCAAATTGTAGATTGTATTAGGGTCTACAAAATGGACTTCTTACTTGATTTATAGCTGCATTGCAAATTTCCTTTATGATGAATTGTCCTCTATTGCTGGTTTCAAGTCTTCTTCAAGATAGAATGATAATTATGGCAACACAAATTTAAGTCAAATAGACAATAACACAAGAGAAAGGATTTTGAAAACTCATGATTAACAAGTTTCTACACAGATTTAGGAAGCATAATGAAGGCCCTCCACCCAGTCATAAAAAACAAAATGATGAACTGAAGGCTTCACTCATCAATAAACCACACACCAACAAGTGGGATTGCTGACTTTTTTCTGGTGTTCATAGTTCATGTTTTGAACTTGGCGATGGGCTGGGTATCATCAAAGGCATCACAATATGGCATAACTGGATAATGGTGTCACGATACAACATGTGCCTCGTGATGGTTTGATAAGATGCAATAAAGACTTAATAAATAGGTATGGATGTATGAATATGTATGTATTGCAATACTAAACTTACCTAAAAATATAGTGCTCAAAATAAAACTTGCTCTGTACTACTTAGGTCATCGCACACATATCATTATATTGATAATTGAGCTAACAGTTAATTTTGATGTTCCAGTTTGTTGAATACTGAGTCCATAGTTCTCAGAAACTGTGAACATAAAAATAAAGGGCTTCTGTTCACACCAACGCGACCATTGAGACATGAATGAGGGAAAAAAAATCTATGTGAAAGACACCATTACAAACAGACGGCGGCTCACACTACACCAGCAGCATTCAATCAGGGTTTGAGTCACCACACGTGGGTGAAGTAGTTCGAGCATCTAGCACAAATGGAGCTGTAATTCAAAATATGAACCATAGATGCTAAGGCGATGAGGAACTGCCGTTTCTTGCAATGGCGTCAAGTTGGTCGCATGTAAATATTTGAGCCTGGAATATTCTATCTATTCATTTATTTATTTATTTATTTTAAATACTAACATTTATCTGAATATATTTTATTTTATTTTTTTCGCACAAGCTATTGTGGTCCATCTGTCATCTTGCTTGTTGCTGAACTGTGATCCAAACAAGCACCTGCCATTTTTCACACTGACATATCTTTTTTCGCTGCTAAATCCAGAAGATCATGCTGGCAGTTAATTCATATTAGAAGATCCGAACTAATAAATTCAACAACACACAGTTAAGTTGGCTTTCTGTTTTGTCCAACTGCACTGGACTCAGACTGATGCACTGGACTGATGAGGAATGAATTATTAATCATGAATATACTTGTGAAGGTAATGCCTTAGCCAGAGCCGACTTTAAGTTTTGGCTTTTGGTTTTGAGGAGGCATTTGGACAGATATACAAGAGCACATACAATCTGTAGGCTCTCACATGGAATAATCCAAACCATTGTTACTTTTGCTGATTTGTGTTTGTTCATGTGTTACCGCTGCATGTACTGTTGTGAGAAAAGGGCTGGGATAAGTCAGCCAGATGTGATACACAATGTCAGTCAGGGTCCTCGCAAGTAATCAAATACAAATGTTGGTGTGCTATGTGCATGCGTGTGCCCCGAGGCCATGTGGATGATTCACTGGAAAGATAACAAGAGAAGTAAAAAGGAAAAAATGCAGCAACAACAACAAAAAAAACAACTCAAAAAAACACAACTAACAAGCATATGTTGAGAGTAAAAAATATACGTAGTACACATAAACAAATGAATCATGTTTATTGGAAAGTGTAGATGGACTGACACATGAACAACTTATTCATATTTCTAATGGCTCTGAGCAGATAATGATGCATAATATTCGATGTCAGGAGACATTCTGAAATTCAGGAGGCACCCAGTACACCACATGAGGTATTAGGTATTAAGTACCTTAAATTAAGTACCTATATAAAAAATAAAGATAATCCAAGCTTTACACAATTTGTGTATACAATTTGCCATATTGCACACGCACACATTTACACACACAGACACAGTCCCTCGCTTGCCTCGTCCCTGAGGAAATGGCCGTAACTCTGTCAGTTAGAATCATTTTGCACAGCGATGTACAGCCAATCAACTTTACCACCAAAATGTGTTGCTCTCCCCCTTTCTGTTGCTCTGTCACCCTCATATACACTAAAAGAAGAAGAAAGAAGGAAAACACACGTTATGAATAGTAAAACCTCATGGGATGCCGAGCTCGTGACAGCCAATTACGATTCCACTGAGACCGAGGATGGTTTGCAGGCTTTTTAAGCTCTAGAGACGCAGACAGACAGGCGCATACGCTTTAAACAAAAAAAATAAAATAAAAATAAGGCTGTGCATGCACGCACATACAATCCAATCTACCGGGGAGATAAACCACATATCTCTCTTTAGCTTTGTGCCATGCGAGACACCGCAGGCACTTTAATATACTTTAAATTCAATTCTGACAATAGTGCCGTCCCTGTCAACAGAATAAAGACTGGACAAAACACTGAACCTGCTCTAAAGCAAGATCTCTGGTAATTCTACACCCATAACATAAATCACCGGCCAGAGGAAAGTTCTTGCTGCAAAAAAAACGGAATAGTGACAAATGCACCCTGTTTGCACGAACTGACAGTCAGATGTTAGCCATATTCACGGTGACTAGAGCTTCAACATTTTATTTTGTCAGCTCTCTGCAGCCCTTTCAGAACCCTTTGAGCTGGCCAATGACACATATCTGAAAACATCAACAACAACAAAAACGGTATCATGGCTCAAACGGACAGAAATCACAATAGAATATACACAGTTGGCACTATTAAGAATGTATTGAATGAAAACTGAACATCATGAAGAGTTTTGGATTTCAGTTTGCAAATGAAATCAGATTAATCAGTGTTATTGTCATGTCAACATAATTACTAAAGTTGCAAGGTAAGCTTATAAAAAGCATGCCATTCAGTCGGCTGAAAAAGCTGATTGCTCTTCTCCCTCATTTGCCATGTTTAACATCTTTTCAAACGTCTTTTAAGAGAGTACCCTAACAAATTATTACTTAGCCTTTTTTAAAAAAGGAATTTCCCTGGGTCAATTGCCATGAAACGTTGCTTTATATTAAACTAACCTGATGCAGGGCAAAACTAACGGAGTACTTTAATAAATCCCAAACATAAAACAGTAAACAGAGGTGGTAGGTAAAATTGTATTCAAGTTAGAGTTAGAGTATTGTAACGACAACTCAAGCAGAAGTAAAAAGACATCGTCCAAGACTAAAAGTGTATTTGTTTTTAGCCTACTAGTAGGAATGATATATAATAAATTAATATAAATTAATGAACAAAAAAAAAGAAGCGATTGCATAATTTAAAGCATAATCAGCCAAATTTCCCAATGTAATTTTTACAGAGGAAACATCATGACATCATGCTTAAAGAAGACAAATGAGTAAACAAATAAAAGCCCTCCACATTCTACCATATCCTTTTAGAGAAGCCACCAGCTTGCCAAGAATTTTTGTCCAAATTTGTTTCCCATCTGTTTCGGACTCTTAAAACTATGACCACATTTCTTTCCTTGAACTGGTAGATTAAATGGTTTTAAGAAACTACAGACATCAACCTTTACAATCGCAGCAAATATGAACGCACAAAGGTGACATCACCAGAACTATTCGAAAGGAGGCTTTATTTGTTTTTAATTGTTAATATTAGTGTGGCAGCCATCTGCCTCGACTAATGACTTATTCTCTGTATTTTTATGCCCTAGAAATGACAAGTCCAGTAACAGTCCAATGAATTCACATTCACTAAAATTATTTAAAAAACATATATCTAATCTAAACAAATGTATTGCAGATCTCATGTGTTAATATAATACCAAGAGTTCAAAAGGTCAGATTACCAATTGAATGAAGAAACAAATATCAAGTGAACAACAGTAAGAAGGCAGACTGCATATTTCTGTGTGCGAACACAACACACAAGCATTTGTCTTTTTACACTCCATGAAGCTTTCTTTTCCCTGTCACTTCCTTTTTTCTGTCAGTTGCCCACCCACTGCACACACAAACACACATCCTGTCTCAGTGTAAAATCTCAAGGAAATAAATATAAGTCAAGGTACCGTCCACTGAAATTGTGGAGTGTGTGTGTGTGTGTGTGTGTGTGTGTGTGTGTGCCTGTCTGTCCCCGTCAGTGAGCAAACATGCAGCAAACACTGTGAAATCATGACAGCAAACATACACTGGGAGAAAAACAAGGAGAGAGAAAGTGAGTCCTTCCAGGAAACGAAAATGTTCTCATCTACCACTGTTGTACCATCTCTCCCTCTTTCTTACACACACACACACACACACACACACACAGACACACACACACAGACACACACACACACACCAGGTTGTGTCTCCTTCACTTCAGAGCACCTTTGTGACTGCTCTCCTCAGCGTGCGACTAACTTCTCACTCTACAGTTATTTGTTGCAAAAAGTGCCATTTCAGCTGCTCAGAAAAGTTACATTTGTTTGTCTTTCCTGAAGGAGGAGACAGCAAACAATGCCGGATACTGTTTATTTTTGCAGACACCACCACAAGCAGTGTTTGTGTTCTTGCTAGCTGGATTTTCAGATTTGCTGCTCAGAGGCGGGGCTGTTCTGGATTTTAAGTGTTGTGTTGTCACAAACTTTAAATAACATTAGATGACTTCAAGCTTTAGTCTACAGTCTGTCACACATATCAGTATTTTCATCTTCATTTTGGTGTTTATACAAGGAAAGCATTCAAAAGCCACTAAAACAGAACAAGAAAGCTCAGGACACCATGACTCCCCCCTTTATCTATCAAACTGCTGTTTAATGCAGAATTACAGACAGATTAATATCTTGCATACAGCACCTTTAATTGTAGATTGTAAATACAACCTCAGTCAGAGTTGAGTGAATATTTAACTAAAAGTCCCAAGATGGTGGTTTTCTTTAAAATATCTTTAAAATATAAAAAAAAAAAAAACTTTGTCTAAATAGCTATTTAGGATAGCCGCTGTTTACGTAAAGTTTAGTGTGCTGTACACACTATACAGTGCAGAAGGAGATTTTCACAGCAGCAAAGAGACAAAGAAAAGACATAAGAGCCGGGGGCACAGTGCCTCTGCTACACACTTCAACCAACTGCTCAAACAGCATCTGCAGAATGCAAAAGCGAGAGTTCATGTGTTGCGTTGTTGCATGAATGTGTAAGAAAACTCTCAGACCATCGGTTGCTTCGAAAAGTCACCGGCCACAGCTCGCCTCACTTCTCTGGCTCAAAAGCTCCAGGCTGCTGCTTCAAGCTGATTGTTGGTTTGTGATACTGTTTGAGCAAAACAGTGACTGAATCCTTCTCAACTTTTGCCCATGCAAACTTCAACTTGTCATATTTTCATCAATGTATAATTATGTATAAGGGTGCCTTCAGGCTCTGAAAAGGAGGAGGCAGGCTTCGCTGGAAATTGTGCCTTTGGTACCATAGATACATTTGTAAAAGTTAAGTTTTTGAGCAAGCATAATCAGTAATTTCTTCCAACTTGGAGAATTGATGTGGTCTCTGACAAAGTTTTCTTTGTCATTTGAGATCTTCAGATCAGCATAAAAGAATCCAGAATTTCGAGCTGCTCAGCAGTCGCAGGGAACATATTCCATAACCACCCCCCTCTTCTCTCCCCTCACCGACCTCGGGCAAACACTGGCACACCAAGACCACCCAATACCCCCAGCTAGTTTCCCATTGCAGTACGGTCGACCTAGATAAGTGAGAGTGAAGACTATTGTTTAGAACAGCAGCCTGTGTAATTTCACCATTAGTCTCAATCAAAGACAACTAGCCTTCAGTGTGTTTGTGTGTGTGTGTGTGTGTGTGTGTTTGTGTGTTTGTGTGTTTGTGTGTGTGTGTGTGTGTGTGTGTGTGTGTCTGTTAGTGTGTCTTGTGGGCAATGTTGAATAGGTGGGTTTCGAATGAAATTGACAGAGTGAGTTTACGAAAAAATGTGAAATGGAGCACCTTAAAACCATTGCGATTGCATACTTGTGTCGGGATAGACTTTTGAAACACACACAAACACCATTCAGTAATCGCCGCTGGGCATTTGGTATCTTAGTGGTGCAGGATTGTGTATCACCCGCTCCTCTAACCGCTGCACCATGTAGCCTTAATCTGTTAGAGGCCCCTGCCTATAACCTCCCCTTGCACAAACATAAACGCACACAACATTTCCCTCTGGCTAAGTAGTATGTAGGTGCCATGGGAAATTCAGACGGATTGCATTGCCGGCACACACACAAGTGTATGCACACACACACACACACGCACACAGTAACAATCAGGCAGCAAAACGGGGATGGACAGAGCTTATGCGACCTTCGGGGGTTTAGCTGCTCCTTGGTTGTATTGCAGCTTCCAGGAGCCCTGGGATTTGATTTAATAAAGGGATTTGTGAGCTGGGAATAGTAGTGGAGTAGGGTGGGGGGGGGGGGGGTGACAAAACAAATGGCAGGCAGTGAGGAAGATGATGTTGTAATAATGATTAAGGATGATGGTGCGGCTGATTCTAATGGTGATCCAGACATCAACGGTGATGAATGTTATAATCTATACGACGGACCAAATCACAGATGATTTGCACACACACACAAAAAAACAAATCTGAGGCCTAATTCTTTCTTCCACAGAATTAAAATGGCTACCTCAGGAGACCGCACGTCAAATTTTTCGTTTACCCATAATTAAGAGATGACACAATTTTCCATAACTCTTAAGCAGCGGTGCTAAACAATAGTGATACGGTAAGATTGCAATGGGGAAATCATCTGTTTCCCACTGTGAAGTGGGCTTAATTGTGCACTAATGAGGGTGTTTTCAGGACAGTATCGGTATGGGTAGGGGTGGGGGGAACGTGTCATTTCATCAAAGCAAACAATCATTGCACTTTGCTCACTAACACAGACTACGCATTAACCTGTGGGCTTGAGGTCAAGAACAAATTGGATTCTGATCCCCAAAAATCACTGCTATTGATACATTGTCTGAGTCCCTCAAAAGCAAAAGCTGTGAGTTTCAAGATGCACAGAATGCCTTTAAATTCAGGGGAGAGAAACATGCATAAACACACATGTTTAAAATCTTCCATTAGCAGACCCTAAATGAAATCCAATGACTTAATTGCACAGCTTTAACTTAACATAACACTGCCGATTGACAAAACTTTTTTTATTATCATTTTAAGGATATGTCTTGGTTAATTCTGAATAAAACAAACAAACACTACCTCAGAAGTCATTGAACACTTTTGAAAATGTATTATACATTTATTTTTTCTGCCTGAGTTACTGTGGACAATATCAACTTTCATCACTCTTACCTAATAAACATAAACCATACAGGAGTTAGGATAGGACCGTATATAGGATACTTACTTGTAACAGAGCTCTACATATTCACTACTGCCAGATGAATTTGTTTTGTCCGAATAATGAAGGCAAAAATACCTGCAAAATACATTTTTCTCTGCAGATTTTTGCAGTGTATCTATAATTCTTAATTACAGGATTAAAATGTGGGAATTGTACACCATTTCAGGGCGCCTGGCATTCTCACCTCGGGATATCGCACAGTGCAGCAGTTTCTTCCATCCCCTGCACAGCTGCATCTCCCACAGCGAGTGTTTTTGATGTTGCGCTTTTTGTTAAACTGCTGTCTTTGTCATTTTACCATGATTTTTGTTACTGCTGAGTTGTAGTCGCCATATGGTTAAATTGCTCCTTTTTGGCACCATACAGCACTGCTGTTATTCCCTATTGTTGCTGTTACCTACAGACAGTTTACAGCTGAACCGCAGCCCAAACACAATTTGGTAAATCCCAACATGACACCATGTCTGTGAAGGTGATGAAACTAAATGGATTTCAAAAACTAAACCCAAGCGGGCCGAGTTTTAACAGATAGATAAACTACATAATGGAGAGAATGGAGATGGTAGTTGTCCAGTTAAAGGTCCTCATAATGCAAATTAGAGCATTTGCACAATGGCATATATTACAGTTTATGCATAAAATGGCACACAATAGAAAACTTAAAAATCCCATTCATGCCCAAAAATGTCAACACATTTTCACAGGCAAGCTCCATTGAAATTCGTTATTGCCTAAAGACTCTTGAAATTCATAATATAACATTCGATCACTATTTATCCCAAAATGTATCCTAAAATAGTGAAGTAGAGAGATTCTAGAGAGGTTTTAGTAGAGTGATGTTATGGTGAGCTCTCCAAATGTGGGCAGCATTTGGCACATTTTGAGATTAGTCAGGCACTAAAACTATCAAACTAGTCTTCTTTCCCTTATCTATGGAGACATGTTTTGCAAAACTTAACAACTTCTCCATTTTCTCTCAAGTAAGAAAGATAAGATGACAATTGAACTACAGAGAGAAAGATTCATTAAAGTTTAATATATGATTCAAATATTCAAGTGTTTCAAACAGCAAATGTTTCTAATCTAAAAAAGAGCGGCTAGAGTTTTCTCATTAATACAGACCAAATTTGATGAACCACTGGATTGTTTTTCTATTTTCATCAAGACCTGGTATTATGTGTTCTTGCTGACAAAAAAGATGGGAAATTGTCTTATGGCTGGTTTTCACAAATCTTCCCACCTGCTCATATTTAATTATTTGCTCTTATTTGAATGATGCATAATGGGAGAGAAGGGGGGGGTGGTTATGGAAAATAACAGGAGAGCATCTGACCCCAGTGTCTCCACATCAATTCAGTTATGTGTACTTTTTGAATTATTTTAATCGAATGATAAAATCCAAAGAAGAGTTGTTTTACACAAACATTGTGCCCATAGATGAAATCTGTGACCAACAATTAATGAGTTAAGTCCCATGCCATTTTAATATTACATTTGTGAATGATACTGATCAATTATCATTGTCATCAAAAATACCTAGATTTAGTTTTTTCCCCAACACTGCCCACCTTTAGTCTCATATATGAGGACTTAAATCAGCATGACAATCAGTTTTTAATCAGGTTTTTGTCGACAAGTTTTTCGACAACTATATTCTCGCCTGTGAAAACGTTAAAACTGCTTTTAGTCGCATGAAACAGTTGTATTTTTACATTTGATTCTCAGTGTTGGAGACTTAGTGAGTGCTGTGTCTGTGTGACTAATCAGCAGCCTTGAGGTCACTTTATAGTACCTTCTCAGCCTTGATGGAACCTTGGTAGTGCAGGTACTAAAAAAATAGCTGGTACCAGGTACTTTTTGGCAGTTGAACCACACCCAAAGTTGGAGTGGAAACGCGTCATTACAGCAGACGACAAGTTACTTCGCTATGAATGAATATTACACTGATTTGAAGACGGCAAAGGAAATAAATTATTTCCTCAGACTTGCCGTATTCCTGTTTTCACTTGTCTTTCAATGCTTTGGTTACTCTCTGTGAAACATAAACTAAAACCATCTTCTTCAAGACACATTTAGCCTGTTGGAACATGATATAGAATAATGTATGTAATGTGGAATCAGAAGAAAAAAAATCCATCCTGAGTTTCCGTTAAAAGAAGTATCCCCTCGCCCTTGTCACAAGCTCTTGCTCTCGGGCATTTTCTGGGTCTCTGTAAATATGTAAGATGTACTTGGCTCGGTTTTTACTGCTCACATATGTTTGTGCATGACTCCTGACTTTGAATTTTAATTCAACTGATTTTTCCGCGATCTCTTCAGAGTGTTATATTCAGATACAGAGCCATGAAACACCCAAGTCTCTATATTTTGGTTTCTGCTTTCTTTCTCAATTTAAGATGACTGACTGATAATGGAAACCCTACAGAGAAGGTACTCAACTCAATATTATCTCTGCTTTATCAAAGAATAAGTGCTTTTTGGCTTTACTATATTGTAACGTGTCCACGCACACAATCAGAGAATGAATAAAGCTGCTGGTAATAATCCAAAGGTAAAAACGTACTTGCAAGAGGGCTCACATCTATCACTTTTTCAATCCATTTTACACAGTTGCTTGTTCTGAACATTTATCGGGTGTTGTGAATGTTTTTTCCTTTATTTGCCAATTCATATAGGAGGTAAACAAGATCATTATAGCACACAGAAAAGGCTTTTCCGATAATACGTGGAGAACCATTTCACTCCTGTGCCATCCTTTGTACTGGAGGTGCAGCTTAATCGACAGAAAACACAATTTTTTACCAATTACTATTTCCTCCACCCTGGTTTCTCCTCTCCTCCTGACTCTTAACTTCGCTCTTGTTTTATCCTTTCCGACATATGTCCTACGCTCAGCAAAGCTCCCTTTTCCCTGTTTTCTACCATGTTTTGCTCAGCACTTTTCTCTTTTCTTCGAGACTTTTTCAGTGCTTTTAAATTGTGTGAGGTTTTTTCATCATTGTGCATTCTTTGCGACCTCTTTAAAGTCCATTCCCTTTCTGATATGCTGCATTGAACATATAAAAAGTACTATTCATGTATAAGGAAACATAATGGCTTTGTTTTATGAAAGCTTTGTGCCAGGGCTCAGGCTGTGGTTAAAAGAAATATACTGATAATATTTCTTTATGTCCAAATTCACAGATGTCAAAGTTGTCGCTGACTTTTACGATTGACTTTTTTACATTATGTTAAAACAAATGTAACACTTTTCTACTGTTTAGTCTTCCTGCACTGTTTGGTGTGTTACATTAAATAATGGTGTAAAGCTGTTATATGGTGCCATGATACTGAATTCAACATTAGCATGTTTGCTTGTTTGGTAGGTACATATGTGCTTTGTTGGTGAAACCTAGCCTCTTTTTGTCTATTTTCATGATAGTCTTTATGTATCCTGCGAGGGCATTGGGCGGCAGTGAGGTGAAATTATTTTTTTTTTATCACATCGTCATCATTCCACACTGATAGCCTTTGTTAGTTAAATGCAAGATGAGTGTAAGCTAATGAAACTGGGTGCTGTTATTAAGGTCTCCAGCTGAACTGTGTTACATCAGTATATCCTAGACAGCTTCTTTTTTTTTTTTTTGCATTCGTGAGCGAAAGAAAGGCATTCTGTTTTTGGATGTTAACATGTACACACATAAATTAAGTCATATTTTGAAGTAATATTTCCCACTAGGGATGCACCAATCAAAATTCTTGGCCAATCCTCATTGTAAATGTTTTAAAGTGCCTGACTTTTTTTTTGCGACATGATTTTTTCTCTTAGAATTATAATTGACAGCATTTTTTTACAATCAGTATTTTTTTCTTTTCTGACATGAAGTTGTATGAGATTCTCACCACCAGTGTCATTCATCAGCAGTGACTTTTCCCCCACTGTGTCTCGTGAGCAGGGTTTCGGTCCGGTTTTGGTCTTGCAGAAAGTAGTTCCGTCTAGTTGCCTAGCCTTTTCACACTGACGTTCACATGTCGATGTAAGATTTTCTAACCAGGATCGGCCCGACTTTGTTCGGCATTAGGGTGCTTTCAAGCTGCCAGTGGTCGTGGGTCTGACCTCCCACTGTGAGGGCTGTGTTTTTCTCTATCATACGTCATCACGCTGAAGCGCTGTACATGGAAGTAAACAAAGACCG
>CAESWR010001107.1:293391-305816 GCA_903171835.1 Mullus surmuletus | reverse complement strand
TGTGTGTGTGTGTGTGTGTACTCTTGTAGCCATATCTTAATGCAAATCTGTTATCTCTATTTTCTAAATGAAACCACACACCAGTTTGTGATTTTGTATGTATACATTTATCCATATCTCTCTGCCTAATTACACTGTATCCATGAGTGTTTTTCTAAATGTGTGAATGCTATTTCTGTTTGGGAGTGTGTTTGAGCAACCCCGGAGAAGGAGGGGGTTTAGAAGACATATTCAGACACTGTCCATTGATCTGTTTGACAGTCTCCTCATGTCTTTAACACGCTGTGGGATTGCACAATCACTCACATTGATAGCACGAGCGGAGAGCGAGGAGAGGGAGAGAGAGAGGAAGATAGAAAAAGAAATGAGTCTCCCAAGGAGGAAAAAAAAAAAGTGACGCCGAAAGAATAAGTGGAGAAAAGGTGAGTTAAGCAGGCATATATCAAGGGCTGGGGGAAAAAATGTAATGGGTTGGGAAGAATGGGGATAGGTGAAGGAACGGGAGGAGAAAAATGGGAATGTGAAGGTGGAGGGAGAGTTGGTGAATGAAGCGTGCAGAGCGAATACGACTGTGTGTACTAATGTCATTTCAAGTACACAGTACAGACATTATATACATGAGCACACCTACATGGATCAAAAAACATTTAAATCACTGTCTCACATCGAGTTAGAGGAGGGAAAGGGAAGTAAAAGTGACTGTAAGAGAGACCGAAAAAGGAGAGAGGAGAAACGAGGAGGAAGAAAAGCAAAAAGCAGTTCTCTTGTGTGCTCAGCATATTATAGGAGGTGCTGGGAGGCAGTGGTTAGACAGGGGAGGTCTGATACCACACACACACATACACATACACACACACACACACACACACACACACGTTTCCTTGTACTTGTTTGATCCAAACACAAGTGTATTGACCCTCCCACACACACACACACAAAACTGCACACAGCCACATGCACGCAAACATTAATTGATCCCGCTGCAGCAAAAGCTTGCAGAAAGGCTAGACATGAGGAAGCTACCCTGTGGCCTCTACCCACACACGAATAAATAGGCTACTTGCACCGCATTACAGAAGTGCACACATCAATTAGGGATCATCTTCAGCAACATGACCTAAGAATGTAACACAACTTCCACTGGAGAGCAGGATGCATTTACTGTAGGAAGGAGATTATCTACATATTAACACCCGATTCATCAGTGACTTTGAGTATTTCTGATTTAGCACTATGGGCAAGCAGATACACTTTATAACGAAAAAACTGCGTCTTCAGTTGCTCTATAAAACATGCTCCAGGAAAACATTTGCACCTACAACTGTTTAGCGTCTCCCCACAAAGATGGCTGTCTTTGTAAAGTCAGGCTCATTTGAGAAGCCTGTTCCATTTGGAATGTGTAAAATGCAGCCAAGCAGCAACTCCATTAGATCTGTTTCATCAAGCATGCATTTGGGCAACGTGATGACATGCAAAGAATTTTTATAACAACAAAAAAGATTTTTCCTTTAAGAGAAAATATATTTTTGCTGGAGCACAATCTATCTGAAATCTCCCCGAGGCCAGCGTACTTTTCCTGGTGAGGTTTCATCATCAACAAATCAAAGACTGAACCATTCTTCTGCCTACACTATTTTTTTGAAACTTTACGACTTTTTCTTCGTCACATAGCCAATGTTGGTATATTGACTGGGAACTGAACTGTACACTGCGGCTGCAAGATATGAGAGGGTGGACACAGGTCATTATCACAGAAATGGAACCTAAACATCTTGTTAAGTGGTACTTTTTCTGTCGTTTAATTCCTATTTGATTGTTGGGTCCAAATCTGAGGCTTTATCTTGTAATTAAGAAGAGTAACTGACACAGGAATTGGTTTACCACAGGTCGCCTTCTTTATTTAAAGTTATACTGATTTTTCTGAAACACAGCACGTTCTGCTCCCATCGCCACTGTCAAAACAGACAATGTGCCACATATGGTGATTTCTATTTTAATCAAATACACAGATAATGATGATTTTTTTTTAGGTAATGGCAGGTGCTTGGAAATTTGGCACAGTAGCACTGGATGGAGACCAAGATAATGTTTGTTTTTTTTCATTTCTAGGGGCCTTCAACACCAACAAAGCTTAATAACAAGATGGCCACTCTTCACCTTGAGATGTTATGTGATGGGTGTACCGATTCATTAAACCACACACCATGAAAGTCTGTGCAAAGGTTTTCTTCCTAATAACCAATTTACAATATATTTTATTGGCTATAATCCACACATGAATCTGATGATTTCTGCAATGTTTCGTTAGCAGAATGTGGAAAATGAAATCTTCAAATTGTTCAGCACCTCATATTGAGCATGAGAGATGCTCTTCAATAAATCCTTGAAATTTATGAATGGATGGTATTGTATGGACAGTAATAGATGGCTCAGGAGGTAGTACTGAAAAAAATATGTTTTCTGAACGTCTGTTTTCTCTAAATGGTGACATTTAAGGAATGCGATGAAGGTCGTTGCACATCACATTTGGGGTTTAAACTGCGCTCGATAAACCAAGTGTGTTAATCATGAATTGTGAATCATGAAAAAAAGGAATGGCCCAGATGTGCAACCGGAAGGCCAGAGGTAAAAAGGGTACATTTTCCATTAAAGCACAAAGCAAAACACTCTATTGTGCAGAAATGTAAATGTATCTTGGCAAATATGGTTTCCAACAACTGCAATTTGAGATTCAAAATAATGTTTTTGGATGACATAACAATGCAAAAGCACCAACACTTTCAACTAAAAGCCAGTTCATCAGAGGTATTTGTCCACCTTTGTGCTCGCGACCTTGAAAACAAATTCATAATCACGTTGTATTGAGTTTCGCCTTTCCTCATGTTTAACTCTACAGTCCTTGAGATTTAACACAACCATGATCACAGAGGACAGACTATGAGACCTGGCCATTCTCGTGCCATTTTGAATGAACATATCCACCAAAGCTTCAACCATAGACAACTTGTTTTCCCCACCAAGGAATAAAGATGTCAACATGAGCCTCGCCAGATCAGTTGGAGGTTCCTCGGACCCGCAATAAAAATCACTGGACTGGACACAGAGGTCAAAAATCGACCTTTAATGTAAACACACTCTTTCCAGACCCAGAAGAATCAGACCTGGACTAATGAATCCTTCTTCCTAAACCAAGGAAACAACACCAGGCCTTCGTTGTAAAATTCCAATGAAGGAATGGACATCACATTCACACACAAACCCAAATCTCACTGAATAAAATATGTTATCTTCGGAGTTCAATTTTAACCTGAACCATCTTAACACGCCGTTGAATTTCGTCCAACTCCAGTTGTTCCATTAAATTCTTAATTTTCTGTTTTAATAAGCTGGTCACACAAAGAGGCACACTGACCCTGATGACTGACAATAATAACTGTGAAGACACTCTTTCCACACGGGGAGGCCATTTCACCCTCAAATAGACATGTGACTTATAATCGTACTTAAGTATTTAAAGTTAAACATTCCGGTTTTGGCGGGTTTTCCATGTCTCCCCCTTTTCTTTCCTCCACCCTTTTCCTGCCATAAAATCTGCAACTCTCCAATGAGATACTCTTCCTAGCTACACGCCCAACTAGGATAAAAACACACGCGCATCCTTTATTCGCTCTCTTGGCGCTCTCATCTCTTCTAGCCTCTTCTAGCTTCTTGGCTCTTCTGCTTTTTCTTTTGCGCCTCGTTTGGGTTTTCTTTTTCTGCAGCTCTTCCTTGAAATCTCTTTGCAACTTCTTAGCTGCTCCCATCTAAGTTTTGAGCCAGTTTTGTGTTCTAAGTATTTTTGACTCTGAGTCGTTGCATAATTTTCTTCAAAACTTTCCCAAGTCAAGTTTCTTGCCACGTTTCGCTGACGTCATCATAACTTCGGAGAGCCGACCTCACCAACGTTATCAGATTCAACAGCCTTTATGAGACGATCCTTTGGGGTTCCAACACAAAACGTCATCCTGGGTGCAAGTAAGACCTCCAACTCCACACAAACAGTGATACTGAGTTGATGCCGATAGGAAATCAATAAATGACAATACATTCATTTTGATGCAAAACCACTTTTTATTCATTTCGATTAATTCCTTTATTTGTTATTTTGATTGTACATTATTTTTTCTATCTCTATCTTCCCTTCTTCCTTGTTCCACTCTTACGCCAACCCATGTCAAGCAACCAACTATAATTTATCCACTGCTATTGGTTAGAGTTTTGATCTTTTATTTGTTTTGTTCATTATTATTATTTTCCAATAAATCGTTCATTTATCATACAGAGATTGTGTTGTGATACTTCTTCTTGCAAGAAATAGATCAATGTATTGAATTCACTACTTCAGACGAGATTGTTTTAAAATGTTTCAAGGTCAATTGTTAAACAATTAATGATTGACTTCCTGATAATTCTGGTGGTGCCCCTTTATGAGACAAAGGTAAATTTCTCCAAATTTGCCCCAACATCGCTACAACGTTGTTAATACAAGGATGCTTTACCGATATTTTGTTGGGACAGACAGATTTGGGCAGCTGCTACTGTGTGCGAATGCAGTTGGGCTCTGCTCCTATTGTTGAATGTTTTGGGTGTTTTTTGGCTAATCCTTTGCATATGAGAACAGTGTCAAACTTTAGAGGTAACATTTTCATCAGATTCAAAAATCCAATGCTTCAATTGGTTAAGTGGCCACAGATGACATGGATGTATATTTTAGGTACATTACTGAGAATATAACAAGCGATTTGCAGTAAATTAGAGATAACATGCTGCAGTACATGTGACTTGAGCCTTATTTCCCGGCCACCATATGTCACTTTAACTTTCAAAAAAGACGTTAAACACGCTCCTGAAATCCCCTCGGCCCGTGCATCTCTGCTGCGTGTCCCCTGTCCCACCACAGACATTTACACAACCAGATGCAGGAAAAGGGCCCCCAGCATCACAATGGACCTCACCCACCCTGTACACACAGTTTGCCCCCTCCCCTCAGGCCGTAGGTGGAGGAGCATCAGGAGCAGAACCACCAGACTCAGAAACAGCTTCTACCCACAAGTAGTTAGACTGTTAAACTCTTACGGCACCTTTTAAATACATACACATGCACAACCCTGCTGCACCCCCACCAAGAATTAAGCTATATTTACATGTAAATATCGTTAAGGGTATTTTCATCTCTATTTTGCACAGTTTTATACTTTACACTATACTTATATTTTGTACTTTTATATTGTGTTTAATGTTATTGTTCTCAGCTGAACCTGGCCTTAGTGCTTAATTTCGACCTCAACGTACAAGCATATGTTGTTCATATGACAGTAAAGTCACCTTGAATCCTGTCTGGTTGCTGATGCTGGGAGCCTTTGTACGGCAGCCTCTGAGGCTTCACTTACACACTTCACTTTCCATTTCTTTAGTTGCCAGGTCCTGCTTTTCATCCTCATGATAGCATTCTGAAGTTGTGCCAGGTTACTAACCTGTTTCTCTTATCTGTGTTGTTGGTTTCCGGTGTTTGTTTCAAAGGCGACAATGCCCGTTGTTTGACTTTTTATATGCTGCAAAGAGGCTGCTATTAACGATTTTTCTGCCCGTGCCCCAGGCGAGCAGATCCTGTTTCTTGATGCCTTGTTCCCGTGTTTACTTTCGGCTTAATGTCACTGATGGGGCTGGCTTCTCGAACTGTTCTGTGAAATGGGCATATTTTAAAATTGAAATGTGTACTGTGTATAATGTGAGGGGATTCCAATATCCCCGCTGTGAATGCAAAAGACACTAATGGAAACAAGTGGCTGTCTGGTGCTAATGTAGAGTAGCGGATGGTCACATCGGAACCATCCACGTAAGGAGACAAAAGTGTTTTTGTGTTATTGACTGTTGCAGCCCGGCTTCATTCCCAGATTTAAAAATATATACACCATCTTGTTTCTGCCTTCTAATAAGGCACATACTTGCATTGCAACACAAGTGAGGGTCACAAAAAACTAAACCAAAGTGAGGATTGTATTCTCTTGTTCTTCTAGTACAAGGTCTGGTGTTTCAACACTGTACCCAAAGGGCAATGTGGCCTCTGAAGCTGTGCGAGGTCCCTTCGGCGGCTGTAAGCAAGAATGGAAGCAAAAGCCAGCTTGTTCGTCCACAAGTGGATAGGGCTCCCAAGGTGCCATTCATCAGCCAGCCTGTATGGAAACAACGTACTCCAGCTTCCCCTGAAATTGATCACCATAGGGTACAGGCGAAGGCAAGGCTCGTGATGGAGCTGAGGGACTCTGCAGATGAGACGGTGAGGGACAGTGGGAGTGCCCACCCATGATGTGGTCTAGGGGTAACAGAAAGTAGAGGAAGGACCTTGTGATCTCTGAAGTGACAAAAATGACTGAGGAAGAGTACAGGAAGTGGTGCAAGGGCAGCAGGGACACTGGACAACGTGGGAAGGGGTTGTGAGTTGGGTGGTAAGCTGGGCAGACTTCTGGAAACTGCCACAGGCTGGACTCAGCTTCCTCCTCAGGGCAACATACGACACTCTGCCCTCCCCCCAAAACCTCCAACAGTGGCTGGGCACTGAGCAGGCCTGCAATCTCTGTGGGACCATCAGTGCTCAGTTGCTCAGCGCTAGGGCAGGTACAGATTGCGGCACAACCAGGTGTTGAGGAAACTGGCAGAGGTGGTGGAAAAGAGAAGGCAAGAGGCGAGTAATGGGAGCCAGCCGGGTATACAGCAGTGGACCCAGTTCCTGAGGGATGGGGAAGCAGGGGAAACTGTCAGTAGGAGACCAGCACCCACCCTTCTGTTGCCAGGTGTGGAGTGGAGAATGGAGGTAGACTTGGGCAGACAGCTCCATTTCCCAGGAGAGATCTGCAGCACCACACTACGGCCAGATATGCTGCTGTGGATCAAGGCGGAGATGTCCGCACTGCTGGTGGAGCTGACTGTGCCATCGGAGGAGGATATGGACGGAGCCTATGAGAGGAAGAGGGCAAAATACGCCAACCTAGTTGCAGAATGCAGGGAGAATGATTGGACCACACAACGTTTCCTAGTGGAGGTTGGCAGCAGGGGTTTTGTGGGAGGCTCATCAACTTGCCTACTTAAAGAACTAGGGCTGAGGGGCAAGGAGCTCCACAAAGCTACCAATGAGCTGGCTGAGGAGGCAGAGAAGGCAAGCTTCTGGCTTTGGCTGAGGAGGCAGGACAAGGCATGGGGAGTGAGCAGCTCCTGAGAAAGGCTAGCTGCGGAGGGGTGACTGGGAGACATCCCTGTTCACTGCCCTGCCACCAGGAGATGTTACGGGTTAAGGGGAGAAATATCTTTGAGTGGGGTCTCTGGCTGATGACCCCGCAGCTAGCATAATGGGCACCGGTGGAGGTGAAGCAGGCCTAGAGCTTAGCAGGTGAGAACATCTACCTATTCGAACCAATAGATGTAAAACGAAAACACCCCAAGACCTCAAATGATAGTTCAAGTGTATCATACTTTTTTGTGGCCTGCTGAAGTTCATGAATGGTCAGCATGTCCGGTCATGTAATGGAAATGCAGCATTGCCTTTAACGCGATAAGTTAAGCATTCAACTGCAGAGACATGTTGAAAAACTCCAAAGTGAACAAAATGAGCAGGCAAAAAAAACTTAGATAGATAGATAGATAGATAGATAGATAGATAGATAGATAGATGATAGATGATAGATGAGAGATAGATTTATTAATTTATTCTGAGAGCTGCTCTTTTCTAAAAAGCCTGCATTTATAATATTACTTTTGCTCTTCAACCCACAAAGACTCCTTTTGTGACTGCTCAAAAAAGACAAGCAAAAATCAAAAGCAGTCATTTGGAGAGGTGCTTTCTGAAGGATGACAAAATGAAACAGCCATATTTATGTGCCTCCGATCTGACATTAAACAAATTACTTCGAAGGTTCCAGTTCCGCAGGTCAGGTATCGGACGAGTCAGCCACAGTTGTCAATGTTCTGCGCAAATATCTGGCCACATCTTCTTAATGCAAATACAAAGTAGATTTTCCTTTTATCCCGCCTGAGCAGATGATGTATGAATGACAACTTCTTTTACCTTGAGCGTAAATGTCTTATTCTGTAATCACTCAATATGACAGATTTCTATTACCACTTTACCACAACTGCCTGCAACAAAAAGGCAAAAGATAGTTGGCAGCATCTCTTGGGCTCTGAGATTCCAGAACAAATGATGGCAGAGTTTTTTGGCAACATCCACTGTTGTATGTGTGAAAGGTCAGAGGAAAAAATAGAATCGACAAACAATGTCCATTGCAGTCAGTGGTCAGAAAGGCGTTAAACTATCTCTATTCGACTGGTACATGACATCTTAATCGAGTCAACAGATCTTAAACTAACTGCAAGATTCCCTCCAATCTCCTCATAACTGAGAGCAAAGTGCTTTTAGTTGAACACTTACCTTCTTTCCGGTGTTTCAACCAGCAATTCATTTAAAGTGACACTTTACCTCAAGTGCTTAATCTCTCATTGCATTGATTTACAGTCCTTGCAGCATAAACTAAATAAATGTGTTAGTTCCTCTATTTATTTCATTAATTAATTTGCTTCTGAAGCTTCTCTATTCACTATTAGTGATATTACTTGAGCTTAGACTACCATATAAAAGATATTTGTTTGTTTAAATGGTCCACCTACAATTAATCTCATAGTGGATTACCATACGATTTTCTATTTCATAAACAACTAACTCTCTATATGAAGCAGTTAAGTACCCTTGTATCCTTTTTTACTACTACCAAAGTAACAGTGACAGCCTTTTCCATTGAGCTCTGTGCACAGCAGATAATACTGTAATGCTCTGTCAGACGTCCAGCCAGAGGACTATGCCAGTACAAAAAAAAGAAAAAAGAAACAGTAATTCCACAGCACATTTGACAGTATCTGAAGCTGAGAATTGGGATTTCTACAAGCTGCAGTTGGCAAACGATCGGTGGAAGACTTTGAGTTACCAATCTGAATGTAAGATATGAAACTCAAATTAACTATCTCTGCCATCTCCCTGCCAGCCTGAAAATAGTGCAGCAAATATACATCTCTATGGGAGCAAATGAAAAGGACAATCGGAAGTACTTCTGGAGCACACAGCTGCCAGAGTTTAAATGTTTGATGTTTCTTTAAAAAGAATGTATATTAAAAGAAGAGGGGGTTGACTGAGAAAGGGAATGAGTATAGGTGAAAGAAAGTGTCATAATGGGGACTGAAGGGAGGTCCTCTGAATGTTGAGCTTAACTGTATATGTGGAGGGTTAATGCAGCCACCCCTGCATGAGTGTTCATTGAATATGCACATGCATGTGTGCATAGAAGACCGACTAAGTGCTATTTATGCTCTTTGAAGCAACAAAAGGATGCAGACTTCTTTTCATCTTGATAAACAAAAGACAACTTGCATATGCAGCAAACAGGCTTTTCTCGCCGCCATCTGTCTGGATATGGAACATTAATCATCCAACCTTAGACTCTCAATAAGCACTGTGGTGTATTTAGTTCATCTGTGTTACAAGATGTACACATGCACATTGCATAGTGCCCTTGTCCTCCGACACACTAGTGTGTGCTTGCATGCATGATTGTTTGTTTGATTCCATTCAACAGGCGGCGACCTATCAACATTAAAGCCAGCTGTTTCTCTTCATTACCACCCCCAACCCAGTCTTCAAGCACACACGTAACACATTGAATTCACTGATAAACAATTATGAGTCACTTGCCAGAGAGAGGATTCTGTGGTAAGTGCTGGCAGGTTTGCTTGAATATATTTCTCATTTTCAAATATGTGGAGCAAATTGCACATTAAACAAGCAATTCATAAAAGAGTCCAGGTTTTTTATTGGTACGTACATCCTCATGAACCATTAATTAGACAACATCATTTGAACAGTAAGTTGCGTTTATCTTACAATCATGAGTAGTCTAACAGGAGATAAGGGAAATAGTGATTCTTTTCAGTGATTCAGTGCCCAATTTGATCCCCCTGACAGCCAGGGGGGCGTGGCTTGTCACAGACGATTCTCGGTCCAAATAATCCTTAGGTGTGTGGTGCCTGAAGAATTATTCTGCTGCTCTCAATTGGGTCAGAGCCTCGACAATCTCAAATCAGAAATATTAAACATGTTTGATATTTATGGCTCCCAGTCAAGCTGGCTCCTACAAGGGCCAAGAAGAGCAAGTGGACCATGTCTTGTGATCTTGTGATCTGATCGTGTGTCTGAGGATCTGTCAGAGCTCTCCTTTTAAATGTAGTGGCAGATATGTCGGCTGAGGAGGAGGCGCCAAGAACCAGTACTTTTTTATCACAGCGGTCTCTGCTAGTTTTATGACTTGATTGTGTGTTAGTTAGTGCTTTTATCGGAGCTGCTGTACATAGTGCTGTTGGTTTGTGAATTCTGCAGGGCAGCCGGCATATACGCTAGCTATACGCTGGTTGAATACTATGGGTGCAGAGCTGTGCCTGCGAACCGTAGGCATACGTTGATAATGCCTGTAGAATCAGCACTTTAGAAATCGGTACCACAAGCAGCAGGTGTGTGGTCTCATAGTTGTCAAGTGGGAATTTCCAAAGGACTTTACAGGTGCAGTTAAGTGAATATAGTGTTCTGTCAAGATAAAGATTTACTTTATTGTAATAGTATCAAAAATAAATTTACGTGTGGTTCTCATATAAGGTGCTTAAAAAATATATAAAAAGACATTCAGACATCACGAAATTAACATATACCTCTCATATAAGAGAGTCAGTTACATAAAAGACAGATGTCTTATTAACCAGCCTGCGAAATTCGAACTCTAAAAGGAGTCATCTACTATGTTAAATGATGCTTTAAAAATCATGAGAAATCAAGCAGCTCGCTTGGCTCTGGAAGCTCGGGAGTGTCTGCTGCAAGCACGGAAGCCACGCCCACTGGCTGAGCCCAGTCAAATTTCAACTGTCAATCAAATCCCTCCCAACTTGGCCAGAAACGCCGGATAAACACAAAACATCAAAAGTGCGCCATGGTGTCATAAATCTCCAGAAAGCAAGTTGGCAGCATCTCTGGAACAGCAAGCAGTATGGCGTTCAGTGAGCGCCGATTGGCTGTTGAGGCTAGGGCCTGGATCACCCAAAAATTGTATTTTCAGAAACTGTTTTGCCCTCAAACTCTGAAACCAAAAACTGTACAGTTACACAATTTTTTTTTACCTGTTTTTAGCAACTATACTCAAATTTATTTTAAAATGTTCCTAATAAATGCGGATTTCACTTAACTGCAACTTTAACACTGAACATGTGGTGAAATAGTCCTTATGTTTTTGGTCTCCTGCGTTTTCAAAATCAGTCAAAATTAGAAAATCTTTTAGGCTTAGTTATTGTTGCTGAAGATGTAAAAACTAGGGCTGTCAGTTTATTGCCTTAATGAGATTAATTAATTATACCACAAATGTGTGCGTTTAAATTAATTAATTTAAATTGTGTTTGCATTAATTAATTTAAATTAACGCAAAATGTATTAAAACAAAATTTATACTAAGTAGCAAATCAATGCGCTTTTATTTTACCCAGCCGTAGGCTATTGTACAATCCCCTCAGTATTTTGTCCCATCGGATGACCCGTCCTTCGCCGTTACGCCATTTCACACATGCTTCGCAGACCAAAACATAGAAGTTTCATGCATCCCTTTGCACCTTGTCGGAAAATCAAACTTCAATGTGCATGGAGGCGACAAGGGAGGCGAGCCAAAGCCAATCACTACTTGGACCATTGAATGGCAAGTTCCTTTTAAAAAAAATGACCAAAAAAACTTTATAAAACGGTGGTCATCTGTACCTTTTGCAGAAAGGAATTTGCCTTCCACCGAAGCTCCTCTAGCCTCATATATCACCTCAACGCTAAACACGTCCTGGCTAGTTCCAGTGCCAACGCTAGCTGTTGAATTTAAAATCTTTATATGGGACTTCACCAGCAAAAGAGCATATGCAATTAAAATGCGATTAATTGAGATTAATTAATTACAAATCCTGTAATTCCTTAGATCAAAAAATGGAATCGCCTGACAGCACTAGTAAAAACAAGAGTTGGTCTCAGAACAAGGTATGAGGAGTGAGGTTGAGATTTTATTATTTATTTTCTTTAAGTTTAGTCCGAACTGTCCAAGCTATCACACATCTGCATGTCTTAACAACATCGTTCTTGTACAGTATCTCTATAAACACTAAAGCATTATATTAATATTAACATAATACAAGTTGAAAGATGCAGCAATTGATCAATAAATTCCCCAGAAAGTGGCATGTATTAATTTAAATCTCTGTTTTGGTTGGTAAATTACCACTTTGTCCCAGACTGCAATATATCTCACCTACCACACTACGTACCATTGATGTTA
>CAESWR010001107.1:266608-277686 GCA_903171835.1 Mullus surmuletus | reverse complement strand
CCCCCCCCCGCCCGCAACAGGCTGGCCATCAGGGGAAATATCTTGATAGGATGATAAAGAAAACAGAGACTGGGAATACGCTCAGTGGTGCCTTGGAGAGGTTCCAATTGGGCTTTACGTCTACATAACCAGGAGATCCACCGGGCTGTAAATTCACTGGGTGTAATGTTGGAGCATGTGCCTCCGTATATTGAGTGGGTATGTCAACCAGTGGAGAGGGACATTTGGGAGTGCTAGCCTGGACCACAATCACATGGGCACACACAGATGTACACACAAACTGTGTTGGAAACCCTGTTGATTTGTGCATACGAGCCAGAGTGGTTTGCGTCTCCACAAAATGCATATCTATATGTCTCATTTGGTTATCGCAACAGTGATATCTGAAATAAACCAGATAAGTTACACCTTCCCCATTAGTCTCAGGTTTATCATGAAAATCTATCCATGGTAGATATAGCCAATTAAATGGCATATATATTTCGCTTAGAAAAAGCACTTCCATTTTTTTCCCCAGAAAGAAAGGGTTGATCTGAAATAACTTCAGGATGGTCGAAAACCTGTGGATCTTCATTGTTTATATTAAAATTAATGACAAAAATGGCTCTGTAGCATTTCCTAGAAAATTTCAATAAAACAGCTCCATAAATCGGTTTGACAGACATACTAAATTCACGAGCCTGATGTAACAGCAAGATGCTCAAGAAAGTCTCTAAGACCCACATGGGACACCCAACAGGAAGTCAGCCATTTTGAAAAGAATGCATAATCTCCAGTTAGGTAGTGTGCGTGTGTGTGTGCGTCTGCTTGTATGGACTTGTGCAACAAGTCTGGTGCAGTGATGGATACTGCCTTAGTCATGGTTGCAGTGACAAAGAAAGTTTTATGGAGATACCATGATTGCAACACTAAGTATTGACCATAATGGTGACCATTGAAATCATGGGCACCACTAATGGGTGAGTAGTCAAGCCTCCACTGTGTCGACAGAGCATCAAGCAAGACTATGAGAAAATGAGTTATGAATGGTGACTGACGTGTAATGCCTTGTTCACACTTCACGCCTTTCAGAGTCGTCGAGTCGCTGTGCTGTTCACACTACGCAACTCTCTGCCGTCTCGTCGGGAGTCTAGGAGTGTTCATACTACATGGCTGGTCGGCAACGAGAACGGGAGTGTTCATACGACACGATTCTCTGTCAGCAAGCGTGGCCGACTGCACAGTCTCCGTGATTCCCAACCAGGGGTTATTTTCCAGGATGATAAGTAAATATTCTCAGCCATTTCATAAGCCCGCCAATAAAATGGAATGTGTGTGGCGCACTGCAACAAGTTCCCTGGGAAGCCAATAGGCTGTGACACAGCCGCACCGATATCAAAACAGCTGTGTATCTGCAGGCATATGGAATTTAGGTTTAGTGCGGTCTCCATCCGAGCATGTAAACACCGTGAAACAGTCGACGGAAAGGAGCGCAGCCGTTCACAGCCGTCAGGCGCGGTGATACGAAAGGAGGGAAAATAGTGCTAAGTGATTGCGAGGTCTGACAGTGCTCTGGCTGTTTCCCTTTATGTTTACAGGCAGTGACGGAGCTGCCGATCATCAGCTTTCCTGTCCCACAATTTTTTTTTGCCTCCATTCCTTTACAACTGTACTTTCGCGCCGGTTTTGTTGTTGTGGTGTTGCTGCTGCTCCTTTTCACTTCCGTATTTCGTGGTGGCCCCCCTACTCTCATTGGCTGTAGTTCTTTTTACGTCAGCACAACTCGACTGGATATTTAGCATGCTAGATATCCAGTTTTTTTTGGCGACTCAGTCAAGCAGTCGGCGAGCATCTGACTGGCGTCTTTGAGGTGTTCGAACCTAACGACTCAGGATCGCCGAGCGGACAACTGCCTCACTCCGATTTGGTGGGAGGGAGAGAAAAAACAGTCGACGATGGGCCGATTGGGCTAAAATCGCGTAGTGTGAAAAACGCTTAAGATGCTTAAGATGTCAGTCTTGGATGAGGCTCTACTCTTCTAGGTTTGTACAGTAAAATGGTTGTGGGGTAAATATTTGTAGTTCGGTTTTGAGTGTTATGTTTTTTACTTTATAGATTTTATGTAGGGTGTTAAATGCTGACCTTGCTTTTCCAATTATTCTTGTAACATCATTGTCTGTTCCTCCATCCACAGAGATTGTACCACCAAGGTATGTGCTGGTTTGGACTTATAATTACTGGTGCATTGTTGTTATTGATTCTCACAGCTCAAGAGTGCAAAAGATGAATCCTCAGTTCCTCTTCCATGTAAATATGGGCAATGCACCTATGGCAACCTGCATCACAGGGTGCATGAGCTATTCTGTGGACTGTAATACCTTGCGAAAGGCTAAGTCAATACGCCAAACAAAGGGCCAATGAACAAAACATTTCACCATAGCTATTTCCTGGCATTTGGCTTTCATAGAGAGCATAGTTATGCAGCAAAAGGTTGAAACTCAAACACGCAACAAGATCAACAGGCCCCTTGAGCTAGGTGGTTAAATCACAAAGGCCATCATAATTCTCTTAAAATGTTAAAATCTGTTATTTTCTTCAAATGGCAGTCGTGAATGTCACACATTAAGAATCTCTTGGGAAAGAGTACCAAGTGAAGACAATCGCAGGCAATTTATTGAAAAGAGCAACTGTTACTATGATTCAACACTACAGATGGTCCAGCTAACCTCATTAGTGACAGAAGGAATCCCAAACAAGAGAAACGGTTATGTGGAGACTTTGACAGAGCAGTTTTCAGGTTGTGTTGGTCACCATGACAAGGCATTATAAGTATGATCAGTGACATCTCCTTAAGATCCTGTCCATTCACTTTCCTAAATGGCTTTGGTAAAGGCTTTATTTCCCCCTTCATGATAGGACCTATTCCAAAGATAATTCAATTATTCTAGTCTAATGACCAGCACCAAAACCCCACATAGCAATAATTTCTCAAAGCAGCAGTTACACAAGTGTGGCATCCCAATGCAGAAGTTGGCTGGATAATTGAAGCTATGAATGTGGGTTTCTGGAGCTCTCCTTTCCACCCCTGTCACACATCTTGCAGATAGTTGCAAAACTATGAACGGCTTCAACAAAGGATTCTTGGAATGTGTGCTGTTAACCCTAGTTTCACCATGACTTGTTCCTTTTTTGCAATGGCTTTTCATCCTGCTTCAGTGTGGCTGCTGTTGAACACTGTAAGAAATGATGTTTCCCTCAATCAACCCTTAAGGACTCGGGGCAACCAAGACAACCAAAATTAATTTAATTTCTACATTGCAAAATGAAGAAAAGTTATTTTGGAGAACTTTTCACATATTGCACTAACTCTACAACTGGATAGGATTGGAAAGCACAGAGCCCCCTAAGGGACATGGACGGGATAAAAAAAGTTGATGGGTGAAAAAAAAAAAAAAAGACAAACTTTTGCGAGACCTCGCAATTATTTTTTTGAGATTCCACAACAGACTCTGTGCACAAGCCCTGTGACACTTCCTTTTTCGCCAGAGATTGGCAAGGAGTTTCCGGTTTACTTCCCACTGCAGTCACTTAGCAGTAAAATCAAACAGCATCAACACAGGAGCGCTTTAACTGTACGAAAAAAAGATGAAATGAAAAGTCAGTTATGCTTTTACGTTTCAGAAAGAAAAAAAACCTGTTTGCAGTAAACCTATTTACTGTGATCGCACAGACCCCCCCCTCCACGAACACACACACAAAGCCTATGATCAGACGGCATTTTTGCTGCATCTCCACTAAACCCACTGGAGCACTTCTGATACTGGTCTTGATGGGAACCATAGAGTCTTTCCGGGTTTGCTGGTCTTCTTCTTCAGACTGCACTATATTGTGGTGCGCAATCTCACATTGCGAGTCTCCTTCACTCCAGCTGTCCGGCTGCCGCACCGCTGGCTGTGGGGCAGGGCACGTAGTCGGACTGCAGCCGCAACGCAGCCGTAATGCAACAACGACGTTAAAACTTGCAGGGCTAAACAGTGGCGAGCTGCTGCAGTTGAATACATAAATGGGAAACCCTGTAAAGGATCAGTGAGTCAGACAAAAACTCAGCTAAGCATCCTTGATCTGCCCTGACAGAGAGGGGATGGCACCTTAACAGAGGGGACGGATTTTGGTCATTTTGCAATGGGGGGGGGGGACGACGACACCATTCCCCCCTCAAATCGCCTACTGGGCAGCGCTCCTGTGTTGGAGCTGCTTGATTTTACCGCCAAGTGACAGTGGGAAGTAAACCAGAACCTCCTTTGCCGATCTCTGGCATCCCATCACATTTTTTTTTCTCCCCCCATATACATTAGGGGGCGCCGTAGGAAAGTAATCACATATCTGATCCCCAAAGTGTACAGCAGTGTTGGTATCACAAAGGCCCATCCAACTGATGAAAAACCAACATTTCAGCAAGTCTTCTTAATTATGGGTGGCGTTGATGCAATAGCTGGATATCACTCACATTGCCTTCATAGATGTGGTGTTGGCTGAAATTCAGTTATATTTTTGTAGCTTTCCACTGGTTTGTATTCCCACTAGGGGTGTGCATTGGCACTGCCCTCACAATTCGATTCGATTACGATTCACCAGGTAACGATTCGATTCAATTTGATTCTACGATGCATTGCAATGCATCAAAAGTCATGAGGCAATACAAGCAGTCAGATATTGAACAACAAATTTTATTGGCTGCTATGTGTGTATTATCACTCTCCTGTATATTTAATGTAAATGTCATTAAATAAAATAAAATGGTACAGGATATTGGATATGGCATTTTCAAACCTGAAAAAGAAAACATGAAGCACTGTTAACAGTGCTTTGAATGAGAAATGTGTCCCTTCTCTCTGCTTTAGAACCATTTGAAATTAAAGAGAGCAATAACAGCCAACTTTTCCAGCAGTGACCATAAGTGGGTTTTTCTTATACACAGTCAAATAGCAGCTCTAAGACAGGGCACTTCCTGAACGCAAACATGAATCAGTAATCACAGTCACACTATTGTAACAACAACCACCCAGGCACCCAGCAATAAAAATATTTAGTGCAACACACAGTAACAACTTTTTTTCAAGTAGTAAAGTCAAGTGCAACTATTCTCAACAAAACAGCAGCTTAGCAGCTTTAAGACAATGACAATGAATCTGCCAATCCTCGCTAATATAATGTGCCGTTATGGTTACATAGGACTCTGTTGCGACTGAAGTCCAGGCATCACAGACGCTTTACACACTGATTCCATCACCTTTGCTTTGGTTTCTTTGTACAATGCCTGAAGCGCAGAATCAGTGTAGGTAGTTCTTGTCGGTAGCTTATACCGGGGCTCAATTGTTTTAAGCATGTGGCGATACCCCGCATTTTCTACCACAGAAAAGGGTCGTAGATCCTTCGCTAGGAAACATGCCACCAATCATGTGATCCTCTTTCCTCTCTCGGAGTTGTGTGGCAGACACTAGCGACTCGTCAATTCTTGGCTGGGATGTGTTGACTTTTTGTGTTGTTGTTGAAGCCAACAAAGGATGCCAACGATCAACATAGTTCGTGAAGTTAGTTGTATTGCCAACGGGCTTGATTTGAGTGTGGCAGGTTTTACACATTAACTTCATAGAAGCTGAAATGTGCCCAGATGTCCGCTTTCCAAGCTTTGGGTGCGTTTTTTATTTACCCGTCTATCGCGGTCACCTCCCTCCGCCTTAGCCATCTTTAGTTTTTTTGTGTTGTTGTTATGATAGCTAGTAGCATAACATGCCCCCGGATGACGTCACCCGGCCTCCCTCAATGGTGTCACGATCCCGCGCAAAACCATGGATGCCACCGTCTCAACCCAATCATCTTTCCAAGCTACAGTGTAGCTTGGAAACTCGCCGGACCTCGTTGCAGATTGATGACGTCATCCGGCCTCCCTCAACGGGGTAACGATCCCGCACAAAACCATGGGAAATGTAGTCCCCTATTCCTCTGGCATGCCCCTCTACCCTTCTGTTGCTGCCATTTCCTTCGACTTCAGGAGCCAAATCCTGTCAAGTAATGATGTCAACTTGGTTAAAATCCTGCTGTGCTCCAATTTTAACTATAACGTGTGGGTGATGTACCTGTATTGTTAAAAGGAAGCAATCCTAGGCTCTCCAAGACTGACTAGGAAAAAATTTCACTGTTGCCTTCAGTGTTTTACAGACGTCATTCGCAAGGTGAACCAAGTGCTCATCTATCCTGCCATCATTGCCAATGTTGCCATGACTTACGGTGGAACTCGGTGGCTATAGTCAATCCACGGCGGCCCAAAACTGTGACTAAGGAGACAAACCAGCCTCATGAGAATTTACCCGTCAACATGCCTGAGCTGGGTAGGGTTCAGAGCATCTAAACTGCTGTTCATCAATCTAATCCACGGTTCATGGCCGGTCTGACAAGGTGGCTTAAGGTGTCTGTTGTATGTATATAAAATAGGAATATAATATGTATTCCTAGTGGAGAAGGAAGTTGGAAGTTATGATCAGGCATTTGATTTCTCCCTTTTGTATAGCATAACGTTAACCCCCCTTTGAATAGCTTCCTTTAAACACTCAGAAAGGCATTAATCATCGATTCATCGCCACAGATGTACAGCCCCATTCCACGGCTGCCGTTCACGCCGCTTACACCTCGATCGACAATGCCATCAGCTATTAGAAGGCCGGCAGTAGCACATGATTGCCAAGTGAGCATCTTCGATTCCTTACACCGCCGCCTCCACAGCCTTATGCCAAGCCCACATTGCTACCAACATGCTCAGTTCCTCACAACTTGAGATTTCCCTTATCGAAGAAGAAGCATCCGGTCCACTTCAAACCTTCATTCTAGTATCGTATTAGGTGGTATCTCATGATAGCCTTCCTGCCATTAAGAATAAGAAAATATATGAATAAAATATAACAATAATTATAATTGCATCACATGAAGTGCATGTTCTAGAAAGATCCCAAAGGGACCTGCTCTTGCTAGTTGGTATCTTAAATTCACCATGCGCATTCCTCAGGGCCATTCGTCATATCAGTCATATCAGTTTAGCCGACACTAGAAACTGAACAAGGGTGCAGGCCACCGCTTCAGGCTGGTCTCTGAAACTCGAAATGAACAGCATTGTTTCGCTCCCCTGAATCATCTTCACGATCAGACTGTTCTCCGATCGGTTTTGGGGAGTTCTTCATAACAGTGGTTTGCTTACGATGGCCAAAGAACTGTCCTACCAAGCAACGTCACCTCTCTGCTCGATTAATGCATCAATTGCCATTGCATGTCTTTTAGGGTAAGCCTCGTCTAGGATACAAAGGGTGTTCCTCATTACCCTTAAATATGGATTTATAAGACTATTGAGTTCTGTTCTGGGTAAATTCCTTATTCGAGCAGCTCATATCCAGGTCTAGACATAAGTTGGTTGATGCCTTGTCTCGATTCGAATTGAAAAATCTGTAGTCAGTCCAGAAGCAGTGCTCTCCAGCCTTCCCCGCCTCCTCTCAGTCTACTGGATTAGACTCTGCAGTCCTACATGCTTCCAGCTGCCCTCCATATGCGATCCAGCTTGGCGTATCAACTTCAGACTGCACAATCCTACTCACTTCAATTCTGTTCCACCTTCTCAGCCTCCGTATTTCCTGTAACGTTTTAACATATATGCTGGTCACCGTTTGAGTCCCTTAGATGAAGTTCCTCCATGAAGGACCTCGCAGGCATACAGTTCACCTGTGCTGTTGGATCCTTCTGCCAGAGGGCTGCTAGAGGAGCCGTCAGTCCAACTGTTGAATGGTTTAAGAGAGAAACCACCAGGCCACGTTATATTTGTCTCCATTTCACCTGACCTATCTTAAACAATTGATCACACAGTTAAGGATGGTGCTTTGGGCCATATACAGATTTATCTACTTTCTTGATGCTGCTCTGGTTCCGTCGGGTTCGTTCTTTGCTGCGCTGCACCCTACTGTTGCCTTTCATGATGGCTAGTGAAGGACAGGAAGGTGTACTCTTCCTGCCTCTGGCCCCACACATAAGTGCAAGGAGAGCTGGGGGTCCCAAACAGAACCTTTCACTGCGCTCCCTGCTTTCGCCATTCACAACGGCTCGTGAAAGGCAGTGCTCTTTCTGCCGAAAGCTTCCACGTAAGCGAGTGGAGGAGCAGGGGGTCCAGAACAGAACCATACCGCCAAACTCAACTTGTGCAAATAAAGTTTCATTTTCACAAAGTGATTCTGACTGAACTGCTGTTGTGTGAAAAACAATGTTCCCTTTTACACACACAGTCACACATGCAGTACACCTCTCATTTACTTGGCTCTCCATCAGGATGCATCTCCTGCTGCTGTTCCGTGCTGTCATTTTAAGTTTTAATGCTTAATTCACCTACTTTCTTCCTACAGTAGCTCCTCCTGCTACGACCTGCTTTTATACAGCAAAGGGGGATTATGTACCCTTTGTTGAAGCAGAGTGCAAGCACTGAATTTTGCCATGAGAGCAGGTTGAGACACTATAATACCAACAGTTTTCACCATTAATAAACCTTTTAATATATGAACAACGGAATCCAGTCATGCCACTTATGAGCCTTGACTCTCTAAATACATCACAAAAATGAAAGAGAAATTAAATCAAAACAAAGGAGTCATCATAATAACGCACCTAATGGAACCTAAGAGGGCCTTTAGAGCGTCAGTCTGGATGAGCTATAAAAATTAACAGCAGTGCATGTCAATCTTTCCGGGCAGGATGTGGAAACTCTGAGCTCTCCAAACTGCTCAGACAGCTAATGGAGACTCATCATTCCAAACTCTGTCCTTGCACTTCAGAGAATAGAAGAGAAACTCAGTGGATACAATTCTGTTTTTACTTCTCTTTAATAATGCATGAAAGCGAATAGATTCATTTTCCCCCTCTGTTCAATATTTAAGTGCACAAGGCTACTACTGATCCTCAATGAGTCTGCTGCTGCTGCTTCTTATGCTGCATTGAGCACCTGCTCAGTAAGTTTCCCAATATCTGACTCACAATTCTCTGACACCATCCAAGGCAGACAAGTAATATTATATGGATTCCCCAGTAAAAGGAACCCATATATCGAGGCTACTGGGTCAGCGGACGATTTCTTTGAGCTTCGCTGCTGAGGATCAACCAGCAGGAGTGGTGTCATTAGGCAGGTGAATTGAACCTAATTACAGCTCTATCCCATCTTTCTCCACCCACTCTCTGTGGTTCCCATACTATACTTTTTTTCAACGATTTCATATAGGTGTCAGAATTCCAACAACACCATATTCAAAGTGTATTACCCCAAATTCAGCCTTGGTCCTGAATCTCATCCAGTTTATGGCGATGGCTATCATAATAGTAATACTATTCATGCCCAAACACTCACCTCAACCTCTGATGCAGCCTTTATCAGCTCAACTTTGCAGCCATGTACAACACCTCTCAATAAACAAACTAACCACCCAACAAACACACAAGGTACACCAGCACCTCTCATCAACCTGAGCAGCTGCGGCTACCATCAGTTCTGATCAACTAACCAGCCTGCTGCTAACAAAAGTCACGTTAACACAAGCACAACAATCAGAATTACTTCATGTAACTCAAAGAATGTTTGAGAAGCGCGGGGGAGATGTATCTATTGTTAGAATCTGACCAATTCTCCGGCCTGCTGAACAGAACTTCAGGGACTGGTCAGGGACTCTGGGTCACTGTGACCCCACATTACTTTGTCTTCCGCACTGAAGGTTCTTTCTCTCATTCAGTTTTGTCTTCTGACTATCGGATTCTTTAGCTACGCGCCTGAACAACAGCACGCTCACACGGTGTTTTCATATGTCATTACTATACAAGACAAAATAGAATGGCCAAAGTAAAACACGGTTGTGCGTTACAGATAACTGCACCTGGGCAGGACCAGCCCACGAAGACCATGAACTGTCTATAAGAATGTTGTTTTCCCATGTATCGGTGCTAAACGGAATAAACTCCTTTTTCTTTTTAACTGAGATCCTCTCCGACTGATTCTTGAGCAGCTAACAAAAGAACCTAACACTATCGTCGGTAACGACTGCAGAACGCTCGTTCATTGTCACAACCATCCCAATGACAAATAAGTGTCTAAGGCTAGCATCAAATGAGGCTTGCGCTCACAGATCTGATGTTTAATGTCTCCAGATACTGATGACTCTTGTATATGATTCAAGGATGATGGCGAGTCGCGGTGTAAACGATCACCGGGCGGCAACGGGCGCGCAGTCCGCGCATACACAGTAAAGCAACACAATATGAAATTACTTCCAGCTCCGACTTTGGAAGTTGTGTCACTGACAGTTGGTGCCGATCCATGCTTCGACTTCAGCTGTTTAGCAAAGCCTGCTTTGTATGAACCCTTGTTTGGGAAGCAGTTCGCCATGAAATGCTAGGCGCACACATGCAAAACCGTTTTGTTTTGTTTTGTCGATACATTTCAAGCAAAAATAAAATGGATTCACTAGATCTTCAGAGGCTCAGATGAGGGGAGTAAAAACAGAGTTCTGTGCTCGTTGATGCAGCCAGCAAGCAGAGCAGCTGCCGTGCTTTGCTCGTAGCTTTGCCGTATGTGTTTGCGATACTCGCTCGGTAAATTTAGAGGTTTGCTCATCTATCCGGGGGGCCAGTCAAAAACAGCATCCACTACCAGGAGAAAAGCAAAAGCAAAACCAATTAACTTATTCTGTGTTTAATTCAGACCATACTAAGAAACATTGGTGGATATAAGTAGATTTCTTCTTTCACAACCAAAGCTACAAAGGGAAAAAAATATTTCAGACTGTCTTTTTCGCCTGCCAGGACAGAATGATAATAAACAAGTGCGATTATTGGACTAAAAGATAATCACAAACGTTATAATTATTTATTTTCTGGTTGCATAGTCTGGCCTGCAGGAATTGTTTTATTCATTGCGATTACATTTCGTTTCCATGCAGCAGAGTGATGCTGCAGTTGTTTATGTGACTGCCTCTACAAACAAATTTCACATAATGAGTGTGTTCATGGTGATCCACCGATTGTGGAAT
>CAESWR010001107.1:254117-265305 GCA_903171835.1 Mullus surmuletus | reverse complement strand
TTTGCAATATGTACCGTATTTGTTTATGTTATGCGGATTCAATTAAAAGTTAAAAAATCCTCACGTGTAATATATTTCTGTCCAATATCTCATATTATAAACGTGTTTTGAGTTCTATGTTCAGAAATAAAAGTGAAAAGAGTACCGGTAGATGTCTTTAGCTTTCTGTTTTTGAGCTAATATCTCATATTACAACGTGGGATACCTGCGGCTTAAAATACGGTGCGGCTTGTACAAGTACAAAATTGATTTTCTTTCTAAAATTAGAGCATGCGGCTTTTAATCAGGTGCGCTCTGTAGTCCAGAATTTACGGTAATCACGATATTTCACTGTTCATCATATTTCCCTACATCACAAATTTTTAGGGCACATAACTTGAAAATAAGTCAACTGTGCCTTTAACTACTTGAGACATGTTCTATATTTGCTATTTTGAAGCAGTTGTTTGTGGAAAGCAGTCACAAGGAATCATCAGCAGTTAAGCATTCAGAGGAAGCAGATGTGACGCAGAAAAAAACAAACCTATCGGGGACAAAGAATGCTTTCTAATTGTACCCGTAAGAATTTGAACAGTTGACTTTGGTTCTCTGCTGAAAATTAGACAAAAACGTCCCTGGTTATTGTGCACAATCTAACCCCCTGCAAGTATTTGGTCAATACTGATGGATTGATTGCAGCCTGGAAGAGATGAAGTAGAAATAGTGAACAAATCATAATCCAGGTCATAAAAATGTCACAGATCGTGCAGTTTAAGATGACTAGTCATGTGTGGCTTCTCTAAATGTACTGGAATATCCATCTCACAAGGACCATCACAGTAAAATCCTCAAAATGTCCATTCTTTTTTTCTCTCTTTGGCTCTTCTGTATTTGTATGAATATCTACTCATTTAAATATGGGGTTTACTCGACTTTCCCTTGGAATGAAAAGGGTCACAGAACATTATTTATTGTACCATTTGGGATACAGCACGGGAAATGGCATTTGTGCATTAAAAAGGAATATGATACTCTGTACTACTTATTAGCTCCAGAGACCGGTGAGCGTGTACACGGCGGCTTCGCCGGAGCGTGGCAGTGGCCGTGGTGCCGGTGATTGGCTCCGTAGCGACGCGCCCGGTGATCGTGTCTATGGTGGCGCACCCAGTGATCTTGTTGGTGGCAGTGTCAGTGATCGTGAGGCCTATTGTGGGATAGGCAGTTTTCCTCTCTCTGCCATCACTCACAGCTTGAGCTTGGCCCTACCTGCCCAAGCGAGCATAACCGAGGCGAGCAGACAGGGTGAGCGGCGCTGCTAAGTGAGTGTACGTACGTGAGTGTATTTGCATGTGCAAACAGGGCTGACAGCAGCCAGTGAATGAGCGTGAATGATGCTCCTTGCTCTGATTGGTTGTCTTATTCGGGTCCCTGGGTTGCAAAAAGGCATTATGACCACCGGGGGGTCCTAGAGACACAGTTTTTTTTTTTCACAGTTGACCTGTATCAATATACTGTCAGATCATAATGACAATTTTAGCAAATAGAACAAAATAATTGCTACATACTGCAGCTTTAAGTAAATATGTAAACATACCCCAATCTCTGTAATGTGCATTTTTTTTGATAAATCAGTAAAAGTCATTGATAACCACGGTGAATCGGCAGACCAAGGCTGCTGCCTGCCATCATCTCAGTAGAACAGGCGGCAAAGGGCGGAGCAGTGTGGAGTCATGCTGAATGATGTATTTTAACACAAATTTCCATCTTCTGTGAATGAACAAAGCTTATTAAAGTGAACAAAGCTTATTAAAGCCTCAGCTGCACCTACGTAAAGCAGTACAATGTATCCCCAATGTATCTGCGGCTTCCTTGTCATGATTTATGGGCTTTAAATGGCCCTAAACTGCACCCAGTTTTAGCAAGTTGGGTTAATAGACAATTGATTTAATTCCATCAATTAAATTCATATAAGAATTCAACTGATAGTCGATTTATTGTCAACATCACTAATTTGGTAGTGGAAGATATGAGGGCGAGTGGTCTCTGAAGATGTTTCTTCATCATTATCATCATCATCATCAACATCACCACCACAGTGGGTCTGTTGTCCTGCTGAAGTGACTCCATTTGGCCAATTAGCCCTTGTCAGGAAGTACCCCTATTATCCCCCGCCCCTGGAAACAATGTCAGGCGAAGGCATTTGTTAGATGATTATACTACCGTGACATTCAACTGCATGACTCTGTTCAGAGCGACAAAAACTCATAAAACACGTAATGGAATGAGAGCCGACAGTCGGTGATAGATTGAGGGAGAAAGCAAGAGGGAGAGACGTGAGCAGGACTGAGAGCGTTTGCCCTTGGCTCCACACGGCTGTTTTTACAATAACAATTAGAGTGTGTGAGATATAAAAGCTAATGATCAGGTCTGTCATATTTGCATATGCAAAGAGTGTTGGGCTGATTGCTTGCACGGAATGGCACTTAGAGAGCGTAATTAGAGGAGTCTGGCGGTGGCGATGTCGACAGGCAGAACAGTGGAGAGATTCCCTCTTAATGAGGCTTGTCATGGTGAGCTCTGCCTCGAGTCTCTGCTCTGTGATCACACACACATGCCAGAACACACGCGCAAGCACACACAAACACACATCTTTAACCCCTGTCTGAAGTCTGTATCTTCTGTTTAGAGCAGATTTCCCCTGACTCGTGGATTTTGTTGTCAATGTATACACTCCAGCCTTACACACAAAGCAGCACATGCAGCACAGCCACTATCACACAATTAGGATGTTCACTCTCATTACAGGAGATCCTTGGGAGATATGGAGCAAATTGTTCTTCTGCTGAAAGGAATTGATGATTTGCCCAAATTTCATTTTAGAGACAAGAAATCTACATTCTTTACCACCATCTAACAGTTTTCTCTGTCTCACATACATATTGTAAATTGATATCTGGGTTCAGTCTAGTTATATCAAGAGCTGCAATTCATGAATAGGAGATGGGTGAAATGAAACCTATCATAATAGATAACAGAAAATAATAGGCAGTCGTGTGTGTACCGGCATGCATGTACAGTTGATTCTGGTGCACGACCAATTTATTGGATTAGTGATTTTCAGCTGTTATTGGCTTATACAGTATATGGCTGGACAGATCTTATCAGTTTACTTGTTTCCCAATATGCGACACGACAAAAAAATCATTAACAGCACATGATAGCTAATAAAGATATAATCATATAGTAGAGTGCTGAGCAGCAGATGGCAACACGGACTCAATGCAAAGCGGTGTCTTCATGTAGGATAAAAAGAATATTAATCCAACCAGTTGAAGGGCTGAGAAATTTTCTTTTTATGGTGTGTAGTGAAACTGACGCATTACTTTAAGGTGGGACAGCTTGTGGGCCGCAAAAACTTGGTGTCAGTTTGGGTCCACAATCTATCACCTGCATCTCAGTTTGCAATAATGCACTGGTACGGCAAACAGGATGAGAGCCGAAAGCATTCTTCTACAGATGTATTTTGTCAACGCTCTATTAGTGAATTAATATTGTTAAACACTACATGTGACACGACTGATCCAACCAATGCAAGATGGTCACGCTACCAGGTCAGGATGTTCAAAGTTGAGTTTAGCATTTAGTGGTAAACCGGTGAGTTTAGCATTTAGCACAGCAGATTTTCCCACTTGCTAGGCAACCTGTTGCAGTTTATGTGTGTGTTTATGATGTATATATTCTATATGATTGGCTCTTTGACGTCGGGATGGTCAGCATGCGGGTGAGGGGTAGTTGTGGATCAGTGGAAGTCTTTTGTCGCGTCAGTCTTATCCAGTGTGAACGGGGCTTAAGGTACATCCTTGAACAAGCCCAGCCCCATCTAAACATAATAATACAGTTTAAGAGAACACTACAAACATTTTTTTGAAGTGCTTTAACTTTTCGGAAAAACTAAGTTTATCAGGAACTAACCAACTCAGGTCACGTATTCGTCCACAAGCCAAAGTTTAGCAATTGTGGCTTACTAAGGGTGAGGAGAGAGCTGTGTACTGCATCTAATGTACTTAGTGGCCATATGTAGCTCATACAACCTCCCTTCAAAAAAACTGAACCATCCCTTTAAGTTACATTTTTAGCCTGTTAACATGCAATCGTTCTCATGTGAATGTAGGTCAGCGCCAAAGATTCTTCACATGTTTCGTAGTGGCATCATCATGCCATGTGGGCCTTCATAACGTATAATAGCAGAACAAATTGCATCAGCACTTTCTGGGCACCAGACACAGCTTTGGCCTTCTTTGCCAGAGAGCAGAGTATCGCTGTTACAGAGAATCACATACTCGAGAAAAACTGCATAATCAGCTGCCAACAGGTGAGGCACTGCTCACAGGATTGGCACACTTTAGCTGACCTCTAAACAGCGGATTGCTGCAAGAAAAGAAACATACACAGAGTCTACTGAAATGCAAACACCGTATCATATTAGGTGAGAAAACAATAAACTCCTCTAAAAAGGTGAGTGAGAATTCTTTTTCAGACTCAGGCCCACAGACTATATAAAAGGATTTATAAACTTGCAGAGTGAAAAACACATTTTCTCTGAGTGAATCAGCTTGGGTGACCTCCAAACATAGATCTCTCCACCTACTGGAGCAACGCCGACTGATTTCCTACCTTTCAGTGGTCATTCTCTCTACAGATGACAGCTGGTATCACATATCTTCATGGCCAAATGGGTCATTTTTAGACAGCGTTATTTTTACTTTGAGAACAGGTTGAGCAATTTCTTAATTAAGTCGCTGCCAGAAACGATTGCAATTCTAAATTTGGAAAGTGTTGAGCACAAAATGGGCCACGCATTTAAAAAAAAAAAAAAGTGTTGAGAACATGTTGCAACAATCCCCAGTGTAAATGATGGACATCAGTTTGCAGAAAAGTGAGCGTGTTTCCAGGTGAAGGAAAACCAGGGCATTCGGAGAGGGACGGGACTGCTGCTCTCTCATTTGTTTTACCTTTTCTCTTTTCTTGACAAGCTGTTGGGGAATACGTTCTGACTATGTAATCTGTCATAATATATATTCACACATTCTGTCAGAAGAACCGTGACAGGCGTGATTTAGTATAGTTTATGTGTGGACTGATTGTGCCAGGGACAGACAGGCCTAATAAGGGAAGGAGACGCCGAGGTGCCATGGTTTCTGGACTTACTATGGTTTGTGACAAATTTCAGAACACTAAACTGCGCCGGCATGGTAATCAGGTTGTTGGTCTTTCCTGTAGCTTTTTGCAACAGGGATCCCAGGGTGTTTGTTTCAAATCGTATAACAACCCATGAGAGTGATGCGCAAGTGGTTGGGGAATCTCCAAAACAGCAGTGGAGCTGGAGCAAAAAGCTGGACCTCCAGGGTTTCTTCTTGGATTTTTCCTGCTGTTACGGCTCAAATAAAAAGAGAAAAAATATTCTAGTAATATTTTCTTTCTTTCTAATAATGCACTTGGTTTACTTTGTTTTTTTTAATCGCAAAGCTTACAGCCTTTTTCTTTGCATCATTTGACATATACTGGATAGGATGAACCCACACTGCATTTCATTCTGTTCTCAAATCTTATGTTATTGATGTCCGTTTTTGGTTAAAATCCATCTCCAGAGTTATAAGTCACTGTTTTACAAGTTTTTTTTTTTCAATTGAAACCCGACGTGAATGCAGACAGACAGTGTGTGTGCATCTTATTGATCAACCTGTAACAAGATGTTACAGCAGCTTTGCCTGGGTTTCCACGACATTTCCACATAATCTCATCTCCCTTTCAAAGGGTTCTTGACGTTGCATGTCTTGATACTAAAAATGCATCCTCAAAATCCTCAGGGTGTGGTGTCCTACCACACTTGAATGAATCTAGTAATCAGATGGTTAACTGTTCAATCCACCAGCCTTGAGAGAGACACTGGACATGCAACTGGCAGCTTGCATGGCAGTCTCCATTATCACGCACTGAATGTGTGTGAATGGGCTAATGAGATAATGTGGTATGTACAGCACTTAGTCATTCAGACTATGGAGGCACAGCCCATTTACCATTTACATGTTTGGCACAGTGAAAATGTGGGCTTCTTTTTCAGCCCTGCTGAAGCACACATAGCTTCTCCACATTGAAGTGTGCATTAACATGGTGTAAGGTATGCTGGTTCTGTACATTCATACTCTGTGAAAAGATATTATTTGTATTGAACCAGAGGTCCCTCTCATTCCCTGTTGAAGTAGTGTCAGTCAAGGTCAAAGGCATGTTAACTACTTATCCATCAAGTGTGTGTACCCTCTCAGTGCTATGCCTTCACACAACAAAAAGGAATAGAATGTGTCCCTCAAAAAAGACTTTGTTTGCTTTGCTCAAAAAACACCAAGCTCAGTGCTGGGCATGGACGATACACTCTTTAGATTAATTCCTTGCGTTCCTGAAAAGATTTCCTTGACAAAAATGTTGAATGAAAAAAGAAAGTAGATTAAAGTGAATGCAGGGAAGGGTAGCAGAAGCATGACTGCACCTCCTTTGCCTTCATATATTTGTACCTTATCGTCAAGGACTGTGCAAAAAGTTGCAAAAGTGCACAAGTTTACTACAATGTGCAGTTACTCTAAATTCACTTGTTGGAAACATCCTGTCTTAAAGCAGATACTGTGATTACTGAAAAGATATCACAGAAATGTATCTCTAGACAAAATAATACATTTAAAGTGACTTATTTCAATGACTATTTATTCCAAATTCCATCATATCATTCTATTACTTGACCCACTATTTGAATATTGGACATCCTCTTGCCATATACGGCACTATGGACAGATCCTTTGCCTTTCGATCAGCATCAACTGACTATTGATTATTTGGAATATTATTGGTTCACATTCTTGGCATCTTTGAGCATCTGGGAGAATTTTTTAGTATTTTCTTTCTCTGTGTATCTGTATCTGTGTAGGATCGAGGCTCTCTTAGGTTCATTCTTTCCACAGCAAAACTCCTTGTTCTTCTTGTTCTGTCAGATGCCCCTCAGATGGGGTTGTGTGATAAAGAAGATCCTCTCTGTCCCCCTCAGCACTCCGCAGATCTCCAATTTAGACCAAATCTTTAACTCTATTTGCAGTAGTGCAGCCTCAGACCTGCAAAGAACCTCCAGCAAATAAATGTGCCAATGTTTTTATGGTTCGCTGCACATTTTATGACATTCAACACCAAAGACAAAATACACTATCATGTCTTTCATAGAGAACTCCCAGACCAATGCCAATACAGCAGATCCAGCTGTGAAGCAAACCCAAAGATTGCCCGCAATTTGCATCATGAAATACTGGTGTTCAACATCCAGCCTTGACTATTCACAGCCTTTGCAGAGCCCGAAGACAACCATGGTCCTTAGTTCATGCACGCAATGTTCCTTCAGCATAACACCAAACTCCAACCAAAAGCAGTACTAAAGAAAAGCAGTACCTCTTACTTGAATATTGTCCTCCAGAGAAGACCAGCCGCATCCAGGAGCAATAGTGGGACGACAGCAGTGATGAATTCCAGGTGGACTTAAATCCAAAGTTGCCAGAGTAAGTCCAAGGAAGCGGAAGTCCGTGGTGGTTCAGAACGCTACGCGGGAAAAAGGTCTCTCGTTTCCTGTTCAGACCTGGATGAAGCCACGTGTCGGCTGGGTTAGCTAGCAGCAGCTACAGTCTGTCCAAGGAGTTACAGAGAGTGAACGAGCGACGTCACGCAGGAGTCGAGCACAGGGGTCGAGCAAACTTCTGGTAGAGATGATCCTTCGGCAGAGAATCGGAATTAGCGCACACTCTCCTGATTAATTAGCTCCTCCCCTTTTCACGCTCGAGCGCCTCTGCCTCCCTAAGAGCCCAAACCAGTCAATTAAGGAGCGAGATCATGTGACTTCTCAAAGCCTGAAACTTTTTGAACGAGCAGCTTTTAAAGTCAAAATAAAATAAAGTGCACTGCATCTGATTTTTTTTTACTTTTTTTTATTTTTACATTTGTCACATTTTTTGTACGAGTATCTGTACCCTTTTAAATGACTCATCATATTCATCATTGTTTTATCCTGTAACGGTTACAGGATAAAACAATGATGAATATGATATGGTCCCCAACCCCCTGGATCGATTGGTACCGGGCCGCCCAAGAAATAATTAATCATTTCCGTTGTATTTATTATCTGAGTATGAACAATCTTTTATTTTGAAAAATGACCGGATTCTCTTGGTTACATCTCGGTCACTTGAGCGCCAAAAATGTAACCCGCATGCTAGCGAGGTTTTCTGCAGTGACAGCAACCAAAACAAAACAACAGAGTAGACTGGACATAAGCAACACATTTCAGGTGTCATTGTCTCCCATTATATAATTAAAAAAAATATTAAACTGTTGTGTAGGTATGTTTAGATAATAGAGGAAGAAATATGGAATTGCTGGTTCTTGTTCTTTCTTTATTTTTCCACGTGTATTTTTTATAACTTTTATTATTTATTTTTTTATTATATATATTTTTTTATTATTATTTATTATCACATTTATTATATTCGCAATATAAACAATCTACATACCCCCCCGGGCCGCAGTACAATTGTCAAGCATTGACCGGTCCCCGGTGATAAAAAGGTTGGGGACCACTGCTGTAACCCATTCGTCACCAGTTTTTAAAGTTCACTGATTTAATCATCTCTGTGATATCTGTTGTCGTTGTGACCTTGAAACATCAAAAGTTCATTGACTTGTTTAAAGGAGCCTGACTCAACATGTGTTTTCACAGTTAAATGTCAAAAAATGTGGTTTTAAAACAGGTATCGTTCTATTTCAGATGTATGGGGATGTGGAATGTTTGGTTTTAAAGAGATTTGCTGGGCTGTAAAAACTGTACATGCTGATTACTACTGCTGAAATTAATCTTTTCCTGGATGATTCTTTATTCTTTCTTCTTGCACAAAAGAAATATCAGAAAAATCACACAGCCTGAAAAAAGAAAATGGCAAACTTGAATGTATGTATCTTAGCTCAAAATGTTTCTCAATTCAAGATAGAGGGTGTGGCTTTGCCAATCCGGCAGCACACAATCATTTTGGTGCCAAGAATCAGAGGGTCTCAGGGCATCTGCCACCCACCTGCTCTGAGCAGGTGAAAAACTTCACATCCTTTTCCACACTATTTTGTGACTTTATTTTATTTCTCACTTTTGTCTGGCTGTGGCGTCAATGTCCATGAGACAAAATCAAGATTAATGAATGATTCTTGCGAGCATCTGTCATCTGCAACAGCTATCAGCGTTCTATCACCAGCCTTTCATTTTCCCTGGTGATTCTCCTTAAAGCCATCTGAAAGCAGCAGGTCTTCTATCTGCAGTCTGTTGGAATGATGTTTACAGCATCAAGCTCACATGATGCACCCGTTTAAGTTCTGTGCTATGAAGACAGACTGCTAAATTTGAAAATATATATGAAATTGTTGTATTATATTCTTATATATGTTGTTGTTATATCCTCACACCTGTCATTTGTCAGATTATGTTGCAATTTGAAGCTCAAAATTGAATCACTTCTAAACAAATTTTCAGCAGCTACATATATCTGAAAACGGTTGAGGAGTAATGGTAAATGGTTGCATAGGACTGTTCAAGTCTGATACTATGCCTTTATTTAATTAAATGTGGACTGAAAATGTTAATGTTTATCTTGATCTATGCTTACATCACAAACAATCTTTAGATGATGATAGAGTAAGTTGTATTTTTGTTTCACAACTTCATAACATTATGAGAGTCTGAATTGAATGGTTCTGTATTTTAGTCAGTGCTAAGCCTTTATATACAATATCAGCTTTGCCCCAGCATTGATTTTAGAACCTGGTACTGGATACTCTAACCTAAAGTACCTAAAGAGCCGCCGCATTGTTATGACAGAAGGATTATTTAATGTCCCTGGGGATGATCATTTTAAAACCGCAGCTCCACAGCAAAAAGAATGCCAATACACACATAACACAGCAGGGGTGCAGCATATAAAACATTCCCAAGCCCACCCAATAGAAACACAGTCTTCGGTACAACATAATTTGCGATTGCATTGTGGCCGACCATCTGTGAATCGGAAAATATACGATGTAAAGCACTTTGAGAGCCGCACAATGTATGTAAAGGGTATTTACATGTTGGTTTCGCATTGTAATAGCAGTGTGGTCAACGCTTATTTTGTTGAGTGCTTCTACTCATTTTAGTGCTGTATGTCTGCAGCCTGACTGATGCCAAGAAAAAATTGACTAAGGGGATGGTCTGCATCGTTTGCTATTGTATGCGCTAGGCGTGAGATGCCGATGTCATTAATGTATAATAGGCTGGGAGTGGAAAGATTGATTATCTTGCCGGCAGTGTGTGTGATTTCAGTATGCTTGTTGTTAACCTGCATGTAGTAAAAGTATTCACATGACTTAGTCCTGGGGGTAAGGGGGTATTTGCACTTGTATTGAACCCACTGGCCATGCTTAAGTCTTGGATAATAGCAAAATCACTGTTGGAGAGACACTAACATATATCTTGCTGTCATGATAAAGGCAAGTACAGTTATTTATTTTCCATTGAATGTTTCATAAAAATCTAATAAAGGTCAGTTGCTTTAAGGATTATTTCCAATAATATTGTCAGATACCTGAAAGTAATAATCCTTGTTTACCAACTATTGATTACAACTATGCAGCATTTTGACTGAACAAACCTGGTAGTTGTGACAACTGACAAGTGGACTCCTCATTTGATAGTGGTTACTTGACATCTTTAGGAGCAGCCATGAATCTACAAAATCAGAGGCACTAGCACTTGATGTATAAAATGTGATTGCATCACTAGGTTTATGAAAATCGGCTCTGGAGGTTTTGGTGAAGCTCTGCTATCAAAGAGACAAGGTTCCTTTAGAGGTAGCAAGAATGTTATGGAATATTGAAGTAATTGAGTGTTTCTACATTCCTCAGGATGCACCTTCTGTTAATATAGAAACCGATGTTTGAAAAAAGACGATTTACTACCAATCTCCTATCTGTGAATATTAAACTTGACACACTGTCAAGTGGAAATGAAAAATGAGAGGTAGGTCAAAATGGAGAGCAGATAAAGGGAAAAAAGCCACCATGTTTGCCTTTGAATTGCAATTTTTATGCGATTTCTCTATAATGA
>CAESWR010001107.1:239632-254077 GCA_903171835.1 Mullus surmuletus | reverse complement strand
AAGCAGAAGCTGAACATGTAAAGGGAAACACACATTCTCATTTAAGGATTTTTGACACTTTTTGACACTTTGACACAAGGCCCATCTAGGTTTGCCACCAGACTTTTAATGGCTCCCTTTCCACTCTCCAAATCTGCTTTACCATCACCTTTTCTCTTGACTTAACATGACAAACACACACTCTTCTGCAGGAGGGAGAGATAATCTGTTAATCGCTTTGCTGAGGCAAACAGAGGACAGAAAAGGACAGATTCATCTCCACAAAGCTGATGAGATGCTTTCTAGTTTTGAGAGAGACAAGCGGAATGCTGCATTGTGGAGAGATGGGAATGGATCTAAATGAGGCATTTTAATACACCGAGAGACAGAGATATGGAGGAGAGAGGGGAGGGAGATAAATTGGAGAAAGAAAGAAGAGATAAATGGCTGTAAAAGAGACAGAGAAAGATGGATTGAGGAAAGGCAGGAGAAATGGGAAGGTACGAGAGGGAGATGGATGGAGGGAAGGAGGGAGTGCAAAGGGTGGGAGAGACAGATTGATAAAGGTAAAGGGAGAGAGGAATTGATCTGGCAGCAAAGTATATGCTCCCTGTGGGATAAAACTCCTACAGTATCATTGGTTTTCCTCGCTTATTGCAAGCATTTATTTGATTCAAAAAAAGGTGGCACCAACATCATTTTTTGAAGGTCATGGACAAATTTGTGTTTCTACGATTTAAGAAAAAAAAAAAAAGTAATGAGAGGGTCATTGCTTGGACCGTGTTTGTACATGCATGTCAGATAGGGGCGATAAATCCCCTATAGCTGTGAGCATAATGAATGTCTCATCTATCCCGCCTAACCTTGCCCTGCTTCCAAGCATGCTTCTGTGGAACAGACACAATTATAGACACGCTAACACACAATCTGCAGAAAAACCAAGAAGATGTGTGCATCATAGACGTGTAGCTGATATTAAAGGCATTATTGATGTCCCCTACCCAATAGTAAGGCCTAGTTCAAATTTATAACGTACCACCCCCCCAAATGACTCTAGCTGGTTAAGAACTGTTATTCTTCCTGACAGTGTGTGGTGCGCACCGGGCACCATAGTCTACCATTTAAAAGCCAATTCACAAATAGCCATTTGTGCATTTGGTAGCGATGCAGTGGATCATGATCAAACTCTGGTGGCGTCACTAGGTTGGACGGCCCATTCACAACTGATTGTCTCCGATTGCCCATAATACCACGGGACAACCTGATGATGGATACTGTGTCCTGAAATTGACCCCTCAGGTCTGATCTGATCACCACTCATCTCTGATTCTCCTCTGCCTCTCTTTTGTGCCACTGTGTGCGGTGGCCTGGCAGATGACCACCCCCCCCCACACACACACACACATACACACACATGAGTGGAAGTCTAATGAACATTTGAGGCAGAGTAGCACCGATCAGCAAAGTGCAACAGTTGACAAATTATTGCAAAGGAGCTACACATACTCCGTGACAAGGCAGGTCTCGCTGTTGCTCCATCTATGTCTTAACACCAAAGCTTTAGCTGAGTCCTCTTTTCAATAGCTCTTTTGCTTTGACATTTGTCTGTGAGAAACCCCTCAGGATTAAAAAGAAAAAACACACGAATGCTGCAGCAAAAATTACCAGTTGGAATGTGAATCGCTGAAATGCTTTTTATTTCTCTTTTTCATGCTCTCTTAAATGGCCCTCTTCCTTTCCTGTCTCTTTCTACAAGCACACATGGGGATCTGACATGATGCATGCATGGCGCCCCGCATATCAGACAGTAACGCAGTGCAGCAGTGCAGACACCTCCACAACATATAGTGACACACAATAGGCTGGTCGTCACCACAGGCACTATTTGTCTCTTCTTATTTCACCACTGCTCTCTTTAATCCTGGCCTAAGGTGCTGAATGTATTAAATCGGCAAGAATTCCCACATGCTCTGCGGTTTTTCACCAGCACAAAGTAGAAAGGCAATTTTCATATGTGTAGGCGAGCCTCTCAGCACATATTGCATATTTTGGTTAAAACGGGAAAAAAACCACAGAGCTCTGTAAAAAATGGGTATTTTATGGGGTCCCGTTGCAAATTCTCAATAAAATTTAACTCTCAGTTGCTAAACCCTAGTAGGCTGAGTGAAACGACGCTAACGATAAAGTGATACACAAGAAAAATGCAGCAACAACATTTCCTGCTAGGAGGACAGCACCATAAAATGTAAAGTATTTTGCTCACAAAAGAAATAAATGCGATGAATGTGAGCATGTCAAATGCTAATTCATCTGCATTCTGAAGGAAGAGTTTGCATTTTGGAATTAAATGTCAGTCAGCGTCCATGTCATGGCATCATGGCATTAAGTCCAACACAACACATTATTATCAGTGTGAGTGACAGCTAGCGGAGCTAATAAACATAATTGTGCTCGATCTGCTCTCAACGGTTGGGGGTTCAAGGTGATGGAGAGTGTTGTCAATGTGTGAGTTACCACCTTGGCTTTCCGCACACAACCCCACACTTCGAGAGCACTATCTGCTCATTATCCTCACATGGGTATGCACACAAGTAGTCACGTGCACGTGGACGCACACTTTCAGTGATGGAGGCAGTATGCTAATAGTGTTGTACAGAGAACTAATGAGAACATTCTTTATGTCCATAACCTTTACCTGAAAAACTGTGCTCATTTGTGTGTGTGTGTGTGTGTGTGTGTATGCATTGCGTTGACAGATGGAGAATAGGTTGTCATTCAAATCCAGAAAAATAACAATAGGTTTTTACTGTTTGTCAGCAAATTGTACTATGTACTTTGTACCTTACTGAATGACGAATATTATGACCACCTAATCAAATGGAGACTTTGAGAGTGATTCATGTCAGAATATAATTGCCAAGATGACATTCCATCATATTTTAACGAATGAGAGTACTGAAAGTATTTCAGGAAAAAGCATTTTAAATGATTCCCACAAAAATGTGTATAGTCAAAATACAGTTCACTTTTTCTTTTATTTTCATATACCTTTTTAATCATCTTTGGCCTGAAGCAGCATACATTTAGATTAGTAAGAAAATAATTCTTTTTGCTCTCTTTTCACTAGCACATTTTCAGAAGCAGACTATTTAAAATCAATCATTCTGAGGACTTATGATATATGATTGGTATTGTTCGTCTACATTTTTTTAGAACTGAGGCATGTGCCATCCACAGTATGACATTCTAAAAGGAGCATGCATCTCAAAAACTGGCTTCGGAGAGTTACCTTTCATTTCAATCTACTTTGATGTTGTCAGTGTAGGAGGAGTTGGGAGTGAGAATGCTTTGCTACAGCAGGATCAAAAGACTGACAAGAGCAAAGGAGTAAACACAAACATACACTGGTTCGAACGTAACTGCTCTATTAGGGTCTACAGTCCATGACAACGAGGCACATGAAATATTAATTCGAGAGCAATTTGCTCAAACTATTGTTGATGGATTGCAGAACCTTCTGTGATAGACACATTTTGGTGCGGAGAAATCTCTAACAGAGTGGGAATGTGACAGCAACAATCGACAACCATCTGACATCCCAAAAGACATGGGAAAATTCCGTTTTAGATAACAGATAAGCACGTTGTCTCACAGCTGGGACCACTTGTATGATTTTGTTTGGTTGGTAATATTATCCAACAGAGGAAATTCGGCAACAAAAATGTTTTTATGGAAGTTGCCAGTTTGAAGAAAAGAAAATGCCAGAGTTTCTATTTGTTAAAATGATATTATGACAACTGGGTTGGAGAGTTTTTTTGACCAAAGTAATGTATGTTCTGAGGAGAGGCAGTGTTGGGGACCAATGCAGGGAATGCCCATTAAAATGAGTCTCTCCCGTTGATTTATGAAACCAAAACTTTATTTCATGGCCATCCTTGTGTAAGCCGTAGCTGCTGTGCTACTTGTTCACAGGCTCAACAGGCAGTGCGAGGATAATATCAGAACATAATCAGAAAATAAATGAGCAAATGTTCAATTTGAAAATTGCTTTGTTTCCCCCAAGTATCACAAGATTAAAAGAAACTGTCTCACCAAGTCACAGTGAATTATTTAGGGCTGGAAGGAATGTAAAGTCAAAGCTCAAAATATGAAGAGGCATCCTGCTCTTATTTTGCAAAAAATTTGGGTTGCGTCTCAAGCCCAGGAAGCGCTGGAAACGTACACAACGCGTCATCGAGCTATATCTGAAGGCAAAAAGCAGCCATACTGGGAGGTGCTATGGAAAGAGGTGCACAATGAATCGATCAATCTCACCTCAGAGCCATTCATATTGGTGCACAAACAGTAATGGAGGGAGTGTTGGAGGTATTCCAACCTATCCTGAAAACTGTGCGTCTCATTGTATGTAGGTGAAGGTTCCTTTAGTATGAATCAGGCAACAAAGAAAATGTGCTCACATTTTTCGCTTGTATCTGAATTGTGACAATGGATCAGAATAAGGGAACAGTAAAACGGTATGGATGTATTTTTATGTAAATATTTTTCCAAATGAAAGTGTTGATGAAGGCCACATTTCCCTCTGCTTCTTACCCATCTGTGTAAGTGGATCTAAATAATACATTTTCTCTGACTTGCTTGATATCAAACTCAAAGCCAGTTTGATGCACAAAGACTCCTGCAGTCTCAAATTAATCAGAGCTCTGTTGCAGATCAAAGTTTGCAGTGTGTCACACAGAGTGAATGCAGACACACCCAAACGGAATCAATCTCTGATCACATTCTCTAATCTGGATTCTTCTCAAGCAGGAATAATGGCACATTTGCAATGATGTATATTTGAAGAACAGGAAGTGACTTTACATGCTCAAGCACATTTAATCTTGAATGCATCATCTCTGTAAGCATGCAAAGGCATTGGATATCTCAGATCTTGCTGGATGATTAGTCTCTTTGTGCCACGTGGTGGCGGCCCAACAAACAATAGCTTTTTCAAGGCTTGCGCAGCATGAAGATAAATAAAACAAAAGCATTTCCAGCAGTATTATCTCAGTTTCCTTCACGCATTTGTATCAAAACAAAATGTTCATGATGTTTAAACAGGACCGCAGAGTCTTGCTGAGCTGTCTTTTGTGCTGGTATGTGATTTGTGGAGGCAAATTGTCATTTCATAGAAAATGGCTCCCAGTTTAGCAACCAAAATCACACATAGTGTCAGAAAAAGGAAAGGTGAAAGAGTTAACAAAGCATATTTTCCAAGCTGCATTCTCCTGCGTAACTGGAATGCTCAAATAGGTCTTGACCTTTATTTACCTCAACTGCAGAGAGTGCAGGCCTGTCATGTTTAATATATTGCATTATTTTCACCAAGACACTGCCCAACAATCCCAATTTTGTTATTTCTCTCTACGTGGTTAGTCCATCCTCTGCCCTCAAAGAGAATATTAATCATAGTTTGGCGTAGGATACTGCTTCTCCTTTAATATTCGAGAAATAAAAGAGGCAATGTGAACTTTTCCCAAATGAATTCAATTGTGAACAGCCTGACCAGACTTGATAATATTGTACATCATTAAGATTAGAGTTGACATTTGACATTTTGAAATAAATAAATACATTGTGCCAAGTACTACTAGCTGGTCTATGAAATCAGTTTCACATACAATGTTCTACATCATGGTCGGGTAATTCTTGCCCGTTCACCTTCAATAATTACAATGTTCTTACAAATCAAGTAGAATGACCTTGACTTGCAAAATAGGTGTGGACACATCTGTGAAAATGAAACCTGAAAGTCCTCGCTACTTAGAGCTGAAGAAGCTCTGCATGTGAGAAGAGAAAAAACGTTAAGACCTTCAAGCAGAGCCATTAGAGATAGTGTTACCTTGTGCATATAAAATGTTGTTATCTGAAATGCCAGGATGACAGCGAATCATCAGCACTGTTACTAACCTGTTACCTTTCACAGAAGTAGCTTGTTGAGCAACCAGAGAAAAACAAACCTCTTTTCAACGACTGTTTGATGCATTTTTATTTTCATGTTTTTTAGAAACTATCCATCACCTGGCCATGTCATTTATGGAATGAAAGTTTGATGTGTTTTCTCCAGCTAGCTGGAAGCATGTAGGTGCATCCCTATTGCGTTGTCGTGTGTGGAATTAAAGGTCCCATATTATACATTTTTTCAACAATTTCATATAGGTACCGTATTCAAAGTGTATTACCCCAAATTCAGCCACTGTCCTGAATTTCAGTAGGTCTAATACTCGCTCTTGTGAGCTCTACTGAGAACCGTCTGTTTCTGTGCCTGTGCCTTTAAATCCTCATGAGCGGTGTCTGGCCACGCCTACTCCACGCTCCTCTCAGGGAGAGCATAGACATACTGTATGTAGGTGAGAGGATGTGGCTCTCGCTGGCAATACCATGCACTAATGTTTACGGTGGATTCATGGCGATGAGGTGAGTATTTGGGCTTCATTACTTTTACTATTACGATAGTCAAGATCTGCTGCAGCATTTATCAGCTCAACTTTGCAGCCATGTACAACACCTCTCAATAAACAAACCAACCAACCAACAAACACACAAGGTACACCAGCAGCTCTCATCAGCCTGAGCTGCTGCAGCTACTCTCAGCTATGATCAACTAACCAGCCTGCTGCTAACAAAAGTAACGTTAACACAAGCAAAGCAATCAGAATTACTGCATATATTTTTATCTATCGTTGGTACTGCTGTTGGTACAACTGCAGACCGCTCATTCAACATTACTCTGCAACAAACAGAAAGCACCGTGAACGGTAGTCACAACCATCCAAATGATGAATAAGTGGTTAATCGCCAGCTTCAAATGAGGCTTGTGCTCACAGATCTGATGTTGAATGTCTCCAGATATTAATGACTCTTGCATATGATCAAGGACACAATCGCTAGCAGCAATGACTTAGCTAGGTTAGCCGCAATGCTAGCATGTTTACAGGCTGTCAGGCTTAGTAGACATAATCGGGTAGTCAAGAACACTATAACAATAAGCATCTTTTTTCACACATCTATTACATTTGCCAATATTTATCTACTCAATCAATTGCTCTGTCCCACTGCACATGGACAGGTTATAGTGTTAGGACTAAATGTACATTTCTTTGTGAAAAGAGGTAGAGACAAGCCAAAATGTGTTTAATATTCCTTTCCTCTGGGATGAAATACTCAGATTAGTATTATGAGTTTAACTGAGGTTAAACTGTTACAAGTAGGTTGTTAGAAATACACAATGTGTTGGATAGATTGATAAATAGATAGATTTACCCCCCACACCCCTTTAAATACTTCATATACCCCTGTGGATTTCTGAGGGCGGAGCCCCCCCAAAAGTCAGAATGTAGAATCACCCCTGGTTAACACGCCCTCTGCCTTGTTTTCAGACAGGTTCTGTTTTTTTGATTTACAAAAATAGAATAGAAATGCTATGGTATATAAACCAAAATAAAGGGCATGCTTAAAAGTAAATCTGTTGACTAAGAAAGGCTTGCCATGATTGAATGGAAGCAGAGAGGGGATAGTTTCATTATCATGCAGTTTGAAAGTGGATTTGGATGATTCAAAAGGTTAACAAAAAGGTTATGAAAATATCTGTCCACCACACACTCTCTAAGACACAATACCCATTGTTCCTCTATTGCCATATGATGATTAGCTGCTGCAATACAATACAATGGCTGGTGCCATTTAGAATCCAATTAGAGGCTGGCAAAATACCCAGATTTGCTTGGCTTTGACATTAATAAATCTCTTATCCAATCTTTTATTTCTCCTTTTATCAGCAAAATGCAAAAGCCATTCAGGAGGCAGGTTGTCAATATTTGCCCCTGGTGACGGCCACTTTTGATGGTTGAAATGATGCAGATGTAGCCAGCAGCACGATGCTCCAGATTTAATTCCATCAGAAACTTGCCTAAACAGCAGCTTAAATGTACACACATACACCTTTTTGGCCTGTATTTTGAGACCAATATAATGAAAAATCTATCTGCTACTTTGTCAAACTCCGAAAAAATTGCAATTCCCCATAATTACAGATTTAAGGAAATTTCCATGCAAAGAATCTTTTAAGCGGTGCTTGTAAATTTCTTATGATACTTGAAATTTGCCCCAAAGCGAAAACTCCTGGTTCCACCCATCCAAAAATCCACCTGTGTTGACTGTGAAAACCCTCAAATAAAGAGGGTCCTTCACATCCTTCCCAATTCTCAGGTTGTAACTCCCCGATTCCTTTCCTCATCTGGTGTCCTTATGGTGTCTGGTGTCCACCCACAGGAGATTCATGCCAATGAGGTAAGGAGGAGAGACTGAAGAAGAGAGGACTCAAGTTACCCAACATTTAATAATACGAGACATAATTTCCTCTGTGCATCATCTCAAAGTGACGTCAAGCAAATCTGAGGTCAGCAGAGCTGCATCAGCTGTCCACTGTTTGATCAGAGCCCACCACGGCATTTTTAGCCTGCCTGTCAGACAGGCGTTGCAATGTTCAACTTGTTTTACACAGAGCGACAACAATGAATGGACGTTTGTCGCTCCCCTTTTCTACATTATGAATGTCTGAAAGGACTTCCTCAAAGAATACACTGACAGCCTCTACACAGCTACCTTAGCAAGCCTCCTCAATTCTTGCTCCTCAATTCTCAATGTACACTTAAGGAACTTAAATAGCCTTCAAGATGGACCGCTGAGATCAACTTTCGTGTAAGTTGAAGTATACTGAAGAGAGGGCAGATGGGGAGGTACAAAAGTGGGAGAATTGGGGCTGTGTCCGAAATCGTTCTGTCACTCCCTAACCCCCATATAGGGTCTCACAGTATAGAGGACCATATAGTGAGCTCATTTACAACAGCTTTTGGACACTACGCGACGTGCTGTTAATGACGTCACTTCTGTCGCACCATGACAATGTGTCATCTGCCGCGGCTGGTGTAGCAGCTCCCCTGGTCATCACATGTAATTTCCACATTGCTAAAACGTGCTGATTTTTGAATATGAACCAATATCTGATGTTCATGAAATAAATAAATAAAGTTGTGTTAAAAGCCTTCCTCATCATTTTTCTTCTTTGGCAGTGCAGCTGGAGACGCAACGTATAATGGAATATCAGCCCCTCGTTAGCGACCATTGGGTGGTCACTACTTTTTGGGAAATTTGCTTTATGGGAAATTCTGAGTTGCCTATAGGGCTTTGAATTCGATCACTAAGGATCACCACTCCAAAATGGCATAACCCCTATATAGACGTTAGGGGGCAATTTCAGACACAGCCTGGGATTTGGGATGGACCTCTTGTCTCCTGGCTTGGCACGGCTGTTCCTGGTCATCATCTCCACCTGTGTCCATCCACCAGCTGAAAGCTATTCACCTGATTGCCACTCATCGTCTCTGCCTGCATTTACGCCTGCTTTCCTGGAGCTCTGTCTCCGTGAATGCCTTTTTAACAGCAGTCTCTGCTGTGCTTCCTATGCTCTGTGACGTGCCCAGCCTCGCCTGTGCTCCGTCTTCCCCGCTCATCTGGATTTTTCCTCTTAGTTGCCTCTTGTTTTTTTGTTTTTATTGGCGTTAAAGTGTTACCTTTCAAATGGTCTGTGCTGTGGCTCCAGTTTGTCCTGAAGCTCAAGCTTTACTATCCAATAACTCAAATACTCTTGGAAAAATACAGCTGAAGAAGATGTGAATGTCATTGTCACTTCATGTGTACATTGACCTGTTGCGTCAAACCAGGACAGTCTGATAACCGTCATCCACAAGCATCTCAGCTGACTTCCCTCCTGAACTCCACTGGCATTGGTACCAAAATAACTGCAACATGTCATCACATCTTATGGTCATAATTATACTGACTTTAATCAAACAATTTGCAAAACTAAATATTGAGGCTACGGTTAAAAAAAAGAAAGTTATATGTTGACTGGGGTTGGAGGCATAGAACAGCTCTTCGCCTCACATCAGACCCCCTACTCTGAACTGTAAGGTACAGATTTATATATTCAATAACAATAATTGTTTCAGGCTATATTAATTTCTGGTCAGATTAATGTCTTGGACCTCAGTAGACCTCTTTAACACATTGTCTGAACATGTCTCGACAGTGGGAGACTAAATTCATTAGGGTACATTAAGCAACATGTATGGCTCACGCTTTGTTTTGAGGTTAAAGACTTTGACCTGATTGCTCTTTAAGATAAGAGGCACAAAGCAAGTGTCTAGAAGTAGGATGGAGAGAAAAGACTGAGTGTGAGAGAGAATGCTTCTTTGGATTGTTGGAATTGCTTAACTCGTCCTTTCACTGTAATGATATTTATATTTTTTCTCATTGCTTGGCTGATTAATATTCCATCATCAAACCATTTGCCATTGTCACATAGTGTGGTTGCTAGCTGAATGTATTTATATGTGGTGTTTTCCACCTTGGCAATAATTACTTCTCGCCAATAAAAGCTTTTTTTAATTGTAAATGAAAACAGACAAAGAGAGAGAATACCGGGAGCGAAGAATGCAATCAAGGAAGAAAAAGAAGAAGAAATGGAGAGCCAAGTGGAACAGAGAGAGAAAGAGTTAGGGTTTGAGGGAGGCAGGGCAAAGTGGCAAGTGAAAGGTTGGGTTTGATGGAAATGAAAAGTGAAAAAAGAGGCAGTTTCAGTGATTGCACGGTGAAATAGGAAGAGGTTTGCCTAGCAAACATTGGGAAAGCTCAGGACTCCAGCAACTCCTTCAAAAGAAGCGATAATGTCTTCTTTATCATGGAGCAGTGTTTTTCTGCCTTGTACACCAACCAGGTAATTATCACAGAACGATGTAACGTAGGGTTGGGCTTCCTATTGTGTGGTCTAATTTCTGATGTCCTCTCCGTCCACAAGATTCTTTTATTTACCACTTTCTTCCATCTGCTGTTGCATTTTGGTGTGCATGGCTACTCCCTTCTGTTTCTTGCATATGCAAATAATTGTGTGCCGTAGCCAGACTCTGATTGGTGGTTAGTGTCCAGGATTTGGTGAGCGACTGACAACAGAGGAAATTAGCTATTATTTTAGACTATCAAGATGGCCGCCAACTCTCTCCCATCCACCCCTTTTTCCCAACCGGCCACATGTCTTTCCTGTTAGATTTTTTGTGTCAGGTCGTTTTCACCCTGAATAGTCAGATGGACTCGATTCAATTGACGTCTCGGCAAATGTAATTTATTTTTATCTGACCAAAGAGCTTTTACCTCATCCTAACTCCACGACCAACCTCTGTGACCCTTTTGTTTTGCTCATTTTTATTCACAATGCCCCGTGTTGTAGTCAGCTTCCTGCACTGGTTCACTTGACTCGGACTGAGATGTTTTTAAGCAGACCAGAGTTACCTTCTTTCCTCTACACCAGAGTTCGATAACTTGTTCACACCTCCCCAAACCAAGCAGACTTTCCCAGCAGATGGACTGGAGTTCGATTCAGCTGCTGTGAGTGCACCCTTATTTTCACAGGACCGCCAGTTCTGTTCATTTCTTTTCTCCTGTTTTTCGGTAAGTCAGGCAGGTCAGGGTTTGTTGTTTGTTTCTCCCGGTAGGGTAGATTTGATTGCTTTCTAGTTACAATTGTTTTGTAACTAGAAAAGCTCTGGAGTATGTTAAGTTGTTTTTATTGACCATTGTTTATTGTAAATAAACCCATTGGTCTTTCCATTTTGATAACTTGGCCTCTGGGGCTACTTGCAACTCAACCTTTTGTCCATGTCGATCTAAAAGATACACACACACACACACACCTACGAGTGTGTGTGTGTGTGCGTGCATGTTTGGTTCAAAAGGTACCAAGCGTGTACCTTTTGAACATGTTTTTTTTATTCTCTGTGAGATAAATACTTCAATTAACACCCCAACCACTTTTAATTAAAACACTAAATTGTCTTCCTAACGATTTTTTTTTTCTAGCCCAAAACTCTACATTTGCTGTGAAATGTGCTCCCAAGACACCTTGGAGACAGCAGTACATATTTTATTTTAAAAGACCCAACAACAACAACAAAGAAATTCCCCTGAGTTTTTCTTACTTAAATGGTCAAATCCCACCAGTCCCCCCCACTTGTGATGCCCCATGTTGTCAGATTCCACAAGTGACAGTTGCTGTACACACAATCTCTCACTATATATTCTCCTCATCTCCAGAGAGTGTCGTTCTGTCACTTCCTTCCTGCAGTCAGCCTTTTCATCTTCATCGTTTCATCTTTTCTTTCTACAGTGCTCTCTCGTTCTGTCTCGCTTTTTTTCCTCATTGCCTCTTTCTTTCATCTTTGACCCTTTCTCTTCACTGGGTCATTGATCTCGCTGGCTCATACCTTGCTCCCTTACTCTAAACTCTTCCATCTCCTTTCCTTTTCCTTGCTCGACTTTTCTTATCTTCTTTGCGTCTGCCTCGGGTTCTTTCTAGAATATCAAAAAGTGGCGGCGCCTTTCATTTCTCTCTCTATCTGTGTCTGGCCCCTGTGTCTTTCCTTTACCCCCTGTCGGGTCGCTCTTGGTCCAACAGATCATCCAGTTGGGCCGTATGCCAGGTAATACTAAACCTTTGCCAGCCAGGTGGCACTCGTAGATAAAGAAGCCATGTGTGCATGAGGGATTGCAGGAGTGTGTTACCCTTATTTTAAGGTTTACTCAATTGTGTTTCTGCGTGTCTGTTTCGTGTTTGGATTTTCGCATGTGTGTGTGTGTGTGTCAGAGAGAGAGAGAGAGAGAGAGCGCTTTGATTCCGCTGCATTTCTCTCCTGGAGGCATTTGCTACTTTCCTCCAATCTCTCTGTTTATCAAGCTAAGATGCTCAGCGAGAAGCTGCTGAGGCAACTAGATAACCCCCCTTCCCCCCCAAACACACACAAAAACAACCATACCTCTTCACTTGCACACCGTCTCTCTCAGGCACCCGCTGAGTATCACTATCCTGAGGCAGTGTGGCAGGTGCACATAAGTTTTGAAAAGGAAGGTAAGAAAAGGGAGGAGATATAATAACAGACTCTATCAGCAGACATCCACCCTTCCTTCGCTTGTCATTCAAACACCGTCTACCAGAAGACCTAACGCTTTCGCTCACAGAGACTCTCGCACTTTCAGCTGCCAAATTGGGTTTGTGCCTCAGTTTATGACACGAAGCAGCTGCCAAATTCTGCAGGATTGGCTCCCAATCAAAAAGGCAGCAAGAAAAAAAAATGCCATGATGTTTCAAAAGATGCACAGTTTTGACTCATTTAAGAAGGAATCTCGGCAGAAAACCCTTGGAGAAAAATTGCAGTGTTTATTTGTTAGAATGCTTGAGAGAATATTGATTAGGGCTTGAATAATAATTGGTCACTCGAATGGTATTTTCATAAAAATTGGACATAAACTGCATCCTAACAATGCTCTGATTATCCAGTTATTTCTGTCAGTTTTTGGCAGTGAATCCCCAAAGTCTGCAAAATGTTATTAACTATTGGATGTGTTGTCCAACAGGCCTTAGTCTGCTAATTGTCTCTGAATCTGTTGATGCCAGTCAACATGCCAGTCAAAGCTGAGAGCAAAGCATTGTTCATAAGACTAGTTATTGATGCACTCATGAAAAATAGTCTTTTTTTTCAGGAAGACAACAGTGAAGCATTATGGCTGATTGGCTTTGGTTTGAATTTTTGGATTGATGCAGATTCAGAGTGACCAGAAAGTCTGCATCTACAGTCTGCAGTGAGTTTGTACTATGGGTATAACTTTGGGTGCTTCCTGAAACTTATTGACCAATCAAAGCAATACTTGCAAGGTTTTTAAAAAAAAAAAAGTGTTGTCAGCATCATTTATCAAACAAAAATTACTTATTGGACCTTTGACCTCCATTGTCGTTTTTTAGAATTACACTATATTGGCCCCCTGGTGCTAAAAAGTAAATATTCTCAATAATTTTACAAGCTCCTCAATAAAATGGTATGTGTCACACTACAACTAGTCTCCCCGGGGAGACAATAAGCTGTGGCACAGCCGCACCAAAATCAAAACAGCCGTGTATCTGCAGGCATATGGAATTTAGGTTTGGTGCGGTCGCCATCCGAGCATGTAAACACCGTGAAACAGCTGACGGAAAGGAGTGCAGCCGTTCACAGCCGACAGACGCAGTGATACGAAAGGAGGGAAAATAGTGCCAGGTGATTGCGAGGTCTGACAGTGCTCTGGCATTTGAATTCTCTACTGCCCCAGTTTATGTTTACATGCAGTGACGAAGTGGCCGATCGTCCGCTTTCCTGTCCCAAAACCTTTTTTTGCCTCCATTCTTTATAACTGTTATTTTGCGCCGGTCCTGTTGTTGTGGTGTTGCTGCTGCTGCTGCTCTGCCACAGCTCCTTTTCACTTGGGCATTTTGCGGCACCCCCCTGCTCTCATTTGCTGTAGCTCTTTTTACGTCAGCGCAACTCGATTGGAAATTTAGCACAC
>CAESWR010001107.1:191101-214576 GCA_903171835.1 Mullus surmuletus | reverse complement strand
CATGCTTTTGCACATTGTATTTGCAAAAGATGTCTTCATCAAAGGAGCACTGAGGTCATAATTTTCTGGTGGAAGAAATAATTGCATGGTTGATGGTTGGATGAAGCGTATGAGATGATGAAACGTTTTCACCCACGTTTCTCTATCGGTTGCCTCTTCTCTCTCTGTTCAGCTCCAAGCAGTGCTGTGCGTGTGCCAAATTTCCCCAGTTTTGCACTAATGTAAGAATGAAGTCCTGAGCTGAACACACACACACTTGCAGGTTTAATTAGCTGGCTATGCCAGAAGGAAACTTGAGGGGTGGAGCTACTTGAAGCGGGTCATGATGTGTTAAGATGTACCATTAGCCTGGCGTGCTTGCGATATACGTAGGTTTTCTTCTATTTCTTACCATTCACTACAGAGGACACACTGACATGCTAAGATGTCTCAACAGTGGGAGGAGTCCATGCTTGCCTTCATCTAAGTCTGCAGCTGAATGAGACCACGGCCAATAAGAATGTCCAATGCATGCATGTCCATGGCAGTTTTACAGCGAATGTATACATTTCAAGGTGGCTGCTTTCTGAAAAAGCTCAACAAACAAATCAGCTGATGGCAGGTCAGGACATCATTGTGGGGGAGCGTCCTTGACATCAGTTCTTGACATTTTTAGATTGGTCAATTTGCAAAACCATGGGTACTAGTTTTGCTACTATACTAGTCACTACTATAGTGTGTGCTTTCTGATGCCTAAGAATGACGTGAATAAAATGCGACAACATATACACAGCAGAACTAAACCATCCACTTATAATGGCAAATGAAGTTCATGCTATAACCATTTATCCTGCAATGTCAGTTCTTGTCCCATGCCAGGTTGTTAAGCTCGTTTGGTGGGTGAGTAGCATTCTTTCATGATTAACAGATAAAAGTAAAGCAAGTTCAACCCACCTTATTTGATATTTCTTGTGCAGAATTTGAAGTATATCAGACCTAAAATTAATCTTAGGTATTGCTCATTGAGACATTTCAGTATTTGGAAGTTTTTTAAAATAAAAGAAGAATTCTCTGCACACCTCGGGCACAGGTGCATCGGAGGAAGGTGCCACCCTTATCGAGTAATATAAAGTAGGCTCCCACACACTGCTGCACTCTTAGAAAGCTTTATTTAAAGAACAACGTTTCGGTCCGTCCGACCTTCATCAGGTATATCTATACATTTGTGTCTATACCTGATGAAGGTCGGACGGACCGAATCGTTCCTTGAATAAAGATTTCTCAGAGTGCAACAGTGGGCAGGGGGCTTACTTTATATAGTATTTGGAAGTCTGCAACGCTAAGTTCACTTATACATAAATAATTATTAGTGATAGAGTGAGTGAGAATTTTTTTTAGTTGCATCACAGAGCCTCACAGCAACTGAGGCACAAAGTCTCAAAGCAGATGGATCGATTTCCTAACAAGTAATTATATTTTCTTGCTCATGCTGTAGGAAAAAGTGCATTTATTGTTCCACACCATGGACCACAGTATGTGGAAAATATTCCTTCTTGACATTGAAATTCTCTAACAGCTCATCATTAGTCTTTGTTCTTGTGGCTCTCTGCAGACAGGTGTTTTATGATCAATGTGTACTTATGGAAATATCTGATAGCTTATGATGAATATTTTCCTTTTATTAAGGGAAAAAAAACAAAGCTTTAATGTAAGCTTACTCAACTACATTTTTAAACAACACACACACAAAAAGGAAACAATGCAGATTTGCCCCCCATCATCACATTTTGTGAAATGTCAGCTGTGCGCATGCTTATTCAAAACTGAGTCCGGGGTGTCGATGCACCTGCCAATTTCTCTTTGCAAATCCTAGTAATACACATAATTACCAAAGCATGATGAGAACCAAAGCAGAGTTCCTGCTGTATATCTCCATCCATTGCCAGTGGTTGGTAAGTATCATCCTGTTGTTTAATGTGGGGATGGAGACAGTAATCAGAGGCTTCAGGCTCGGAATGAGTAAATGTTGCATATTGACATCACAACACAGTTATTTCAATAAAAAGGCATTTTACAAAGTCAAATGTATGCCAATCTGATAACTTGTGAATCAAATTTACAGAAGATATTATGATGAAAATGATATCAATGAAAATAGATTAAAGTTATGTTTAATATTCCAAACAAGTATGAGGTAAAGAAAGAAGAGGAAAAGTTTTTATTAGTGCCCTTCAGGAAATTCAGTTGGAGATTTCAGGTGGCAGTAATTACCTCTGCACAGTGAGAATTGTTTGGGTTTGAAACCTCATATGCACATTTGTGGGTGAGCATGAGTGGTTGTCTGTTTTGTTGTATTGGTGCTCTCACTTATTCTGAACGGGGTCATGATAACGTTACATGGTCCATCCATCCATGGTTAATGTATGGATCGACCATGGGTCCTTGGGTCTATTCAAGACTACAATCCATAGTCAAAAATAGGTCACTTTTATTTACTTTAAGCATCTCTCCTTAGACTGTGGGGTACATGTCCATCTAACCATTAAAACCAATTAACATATTTTCTCTTTTATTCTATATGTCTCATCTGTTGACTTCCCCAGAAAAAACATTGCATACAGGTTTATAACACCATTACAATCTTAAATTCCCAATGACTAAATTCTCAATATGGATCAATAGTGCAACACTGCAGCATGATGCCTGGTCTGAAACACAGATAGTCTGTAAATTTTTGAAGACAGACAGAAAAGAGAGAGATGGGGAATAAGTTGAGAAAACAAGAAATATCGAAGGTTAAAGATTTTTGGTTGTTTATATCCCTGCTCTGCGGCTGTTTGGACGTGAACTCTGTTGCATTAGAGTTACACTGGATGTAATTTGTTGCAGCATTGCAGTGGTGTGGTGGGGAATTGCTCAGAGAGCAGCCAACTCGCTTCACTCATTAGAGGGAGTAATGAATCGCGACTATAGATCAGTGTCAAGAGGTTACTCCACTGTGTCTGCTAAACCAATCTGAACTGTGCGTGTATATTAACATAGATGTGGTTGTGTGCTTGCTTATACAAGCCATTGTCAGAGTAAGAATGCTTATGTGTGTTCTGTAATTGTGTGGATGTATTGGTGCATGCAGCCACAATTTCAATTAATCTGGAGAAATTAATTCATGGCACAGGCAGGGATCCCATCTAACACAGCAGTCGTGACCTTCAACCTGTCAGGTGGCACTACATTAAAAACTGTCTTAGGGTTAATTTTGGAGAGCCATTGCCAACAGTGTCCCAAGATTTTATTTTGGAAATATGTTGCAGGTAAATCCAAAGTGAGACAATAGTCTGTAGACACATTTTTGTAGCATATTCAGCTGCATTTATGTTAAGAACTGGTATACCCTGTATAAGCCGACATCAAGCCTGTATAACCTTCCTCTAGTGTTAGCTTTCTGTTACTATCTGTTATGTTAGGGTCGGTTTTGACCCTTGTCTTAAATCAGCCATAAAATACCCTAAAAACAATCATTTATCATCCTATTTTTTTCTTACATCCTGGTTACCTTGTTAGGTTCCCTTATCCATGAAAGAATTGGTTTTAATATTTTTGTTGTGGCCTCCTGGGTCTTTCTTTTAACACCATACCCCTCGTTTTCAATATAAAAATGAACCTCAAGAGAATAAAATAGATAAATAAAAGGTTGTTCTGTTACATGGCTATTACTGAGATGTATTAGAACACATTTCTGAAAAGTAAAAAAAAAAAAAAAAAATTCAAATTTTAATATTATAAGCTATATAAGCTATAAGCATCTATGGCAAAAAGAATCAGGTGGTCTCACTGGGGTTGTGGCTGTGGCCGTTGTTGATGATGTCGAGGCAGGGCTGGCTGAGGAGGAAGCTGGTGCTGATGCTCTTTGTGTTGCCATGGGTGTGGATGGAGGGCTTGGTGAGCTCTGCAGCTGTCTGACCAAGACGGCAGCGGCTGGGACCCGGGTCTCAGGGCACCCGTTTCCTTTGCTCAATGTGCACCTTGACAAGGGAGCTCCCCTGCTCCTCAAGAAACATTCTCGTGTTTTTTTAGTTGATTTCCACCCTCGGTGAATGTGGGTCCACAACACAAATGCAGACACATCAAGGATGTTGTAAAACACAGTCATTGGCCATCTCCTGGTCATTCGCTGGCAAGTGTAGGTGGCAGTACTTTTAGTACTACTACTACTTTTATGCGTGCTAAACCTCAAAATGCTGCTGACCGTAACACCAGAGGAAGGATAAGCCGACATCATCATGATTCCTTCTATTCTTTTCACAAGGACAGGTTGGAGTACAATAATCATCATGATTGTCGTTGGCGTCCCTCAAACTCATTTGGTTGGAGCAAAAAAATGTTTGTCCCCCAAGAGCTGCGATTTTCACAGTGATGTAACTCCAGGCGGGGGGGGGTAATTTCGCTCGTGCTTGTGCTCCAGCTTTTCTCTTAGCAAAGTTATTCAATTAAAGAGCTGGTATTGGGGTCGCTCCCTTTTTGTAGTTAAGAGAGTGAGCTACGCGTAATCACTAAGTTTCTGTTTTTTGCACTCTGACAGCGTTGTTTGGCCCCCAAAGCAGATTTGCCTTGGTTTTAAGCTCCGCAGTAGGTGGCTTTGCTCGGGGGTGAAAGATTTCTGATTCGAGTCTTGAGGGTTAAGTAGGGAAGTTGAGGCTAGTGCTCCCTTATTTTGTTTATTTGGTAGGCACCTACTTAGGCTAATATGTACGCTCACTCTTTGATCTTCTGTGTTGCTGTAGATTGACATAAAATCTCATTGTGAATAGGGAGAAAGGCTCCTCCTCTAGTGTTCTATGCAATTTTTTGAGTTATCAATACATTCAATGAAATTGACTCAAAGCTAGAGTTTAGGATCTTAAGTCCCAAATAATACAATCTTGAAGAACCTTGACTGTGTGAACCGTTAACATTTTGTTGCCTCCAATATTTTGGAGGGTGCCCTGCCAACAGGATCCCCATCAGGGACGGACTGGGGCAAAAAAGTGACAATGGAGTGACAACGGACCACGCTCAAAGCAAAAAAGGTAGGGGCGTCACTTCAATGTCTGCTTGGAATCTTTTTGGACGGCATACAATGTTACAAAGTATTTAAAGGTTTCCCTAATCGGACTGCAGTAAATTAACCACCAAGGCACATTGGAGAAGGTGTCTTTCCTGTATTAAACCAGTCAGGTCCTGATGGATAATTTTGTTGGATTGCGTTTTCTAAACCAGGACCTTTTGTGATGGAAATTGAACAGGGAAACTGGTGCGTAATTACTGGGTCCCACAGATTCCACAGGGGCAAGAAACATATGTATGAGTTTGCCTCTCAAATTTTTTTCCTGACAGTTGAATAATTTCTCTCTGCAATTTCTAGTCCAGCCTTTTCGAGTCTGCATCGGCATGCAACCATGATTGGTCTGATGCTTTTGTGCTGTTTGTCACAATTGCTATGGACACTTACATAAAATGGGTCGGATCGGCAAATTGTTTTCCCAGTTTTCCTGGCGGAGAGTCACTTCTTCAGTTGTGGAAATACATTGTAAGTTGTATTAGATTCACAGTGACCAAACAGACCATCACACCCCCTTGGTGGAAAATGGGTAATGGTAAATCAATAATGAGCTGCTATCTTAGAGCATTGCATCTGGTTTTCTTAACTCTTTTGGGTTTTGGCCACTTGTTTTAGTGTACCAGACAATCTTTAACAGCGCCCTGTTGCATTTCAGACTATTTCAAAAGCTGTGTAGACTTAGTTCTGTAGGATGAGAGCAATTTAGAATATACTTAATGAATATGATGTCACATTAGTAGGATAGCACCATTTGGATGAGAAAGTAATTTTTTCATTTAGATGGTTTTCCCAGCATAAATCTGTTGCACAGATATTGACTTAAGTATCAAATGAGTGCTTTTCCGGTCACTGATGATCAGAAAGACCCAAGGGGGTAAATGCATCCATACTTGTGCCGGGCCATGCTTTGGGCTAAGTGGATCAGTGTAGTTAGTGCAATTCATCCTGTGCAGACTACATACAGAATTTCATGTCATTCAATCCGAAAGTTGCCAAGACATTACACTCAGAGCCACAAGCACAATAATTTGGAATCATACAGAGATATTTTGTTTCCATGAGTTCCTCTTGGGAGCGTTATGCAATGATGTATCGAGACAGTTAACCACCATGCACGCCTGAGAATTTGACATTCTGTACAGACAAAGAGCTGATGTCATTCAGGGGCCAGGCCTTCTCTCAAGTCCCTCAAACTGTCAGTTTGCATACTTTCAGTGCGGGTATCACATAGCGCGAATGTTTGGCATGCATCCATGAGCGTACAAGACCAAATTTAGGAAACCAATATCCAAGATTGCTGGAGATTAAATTCATGATCGCAAAAAGCTTCTTTTGAGGGCAGATCACCATTTCTGCATCTTCTTCAAAGCTTGTAATAGGTCCTCTCCCTTCAATTTGTTGATTTCACACACATCTCACGAAATGACGGTTTCACCCGTGGAGAGTCATGGAGCTAGAATCAAAGGCATGGATCAATTATCCACAGTTACTACAAGAACACAGCTTCAAAGGATACATATCAGATCGCAATCTCTGAGGGTTATGCTTTCTCCACCTCCCCTCAAATTTTGAAAAACACACACTGCAAACACGCAGGAGAGACAAAGAATGCATGCACGAAGGGTAAAAACATGTAATTTCTACATTCTCTCAATTATCATTAATAGTGATCGAGAAGGGGTACTTCTTTGATTGATTAGTCACATTGATGAATATTTTCTTTTCTAACAGCAGAAGGAGATCCGCAAGTGGTTCATTAGTTTGTGAAATTGACCCACTTACAGAGGAAGAGAGGGAAAGAAACAGAACGAGTGAAAGAGGATGCTGCTGAAGCACCCTTGAAACCAAATTAATGAAGCTTGCTGAACTGAAGATGTGTCACACGTCAACACAAAACCACAGAAGAAAGAACGCCATGCTCCTGCTGGAGATGAAAATGTGAACATATTCCACGAAACAACCTGCAAAATGAAACGGACCAAAAAGAAAAAAACAACAACAACAACATCAAAAAACAGTAAACTCAACAAGATAAAAGAGAACATTTGAATGGGGACTGAGCAGTGAGGTGTCGTACTCTGGCTCTCACCGCGATGCTCTGGTTTTAGCAGAGAATAAATGAGGTTGAGAAAAGTGGGCCTCCAGATGTGACTCCTTGTTCTTACAGCCCCCTTGGCATCATCTTCTGACGGCTGGAATGTGTTCAATTATATTCATAAATTTAGGATAGTCTCACAGCTGACAAATATAGACTGGATTTGTATTATTTAAATGCGACCTGGGAGGAAAATTACAGCGTGAATATGCAAATGGGTTAAGAAGATTAAAAAGATCAGCAAAAAGTAGGGGTATATATGTGGCATGACGAGGCTTCACAATGATGGAGAGGAGTGGAAATGGGGGGAAGAGAGGAGTGAAGGTAAAAAGAGAGGGGAGTGAAAGAGGGAAAGGAGAAGAAAGGAGATTATGAGAGGTGGGATCAGAGGAGAGGAGACAAAGTGGGAGTGCTCCAGAGGGATGGAGATTGGACAAGAGAGTAAATGGAGTCGAACCAGGATGGAGGGAGGAGATAAAGGAGAGCAGAGGTGTTATCTGTAGAGAGGAGTAAGAGCATTATGTAGCAGGAACGGTGCATACAATGCAGCTGGGAAGAAAAGCCTTTTTCTTAAACAGCATAGTGGGCCAAACCGAAAGACTGATGCTGAACTTATTGTCCTTTACTCGGTATTCTTCAGACAAAAAACACATTACTGCCTCGGTACACAATGGTTTACTCTCCGATTCCAGTTAAGTACAATTAATCTCATACTGTCAGCCTGAGAATAAAAGGGGCAGAAAAAAAGGGAAAAAACCTACTGAATAAATCATAACACGAACAAGGCGGTTTCCTCTCATCCATTGTTTTTAGTTTTTAAAGGGATTTCCAAAAAAAAGAGAAACAGATTACAACTATCTGCTAACAAATAAGTTGCCATAGTGACAATTAATTCCCCCCTATCTTCTCTAAGTGTGACTCTTCATTACCATGGTAATAAACATTGCGGTGGCGGCTGGTTGTTATCACGCAGACAGATCAGCGGGTGGGATATCTGTTCTTTTCCAAAAAAGCATGTGGTGTTGCCGGCGGTTTGGGGAGGGGTGGGAGGGAAGTTTGACTGAAGTGGTGAGGTCATGTGCCAAGACAACGGCTGTGGGGAGATAAATCATGAGATATGTAAGAAAAAAGGGAAGCTGTGATGTTCAAACAATGGTGTTCAAAGGTATCCTGATGCAGTATCCTGTCGAATCACCTAATTTAAAATCTGCTCGAAAATAGCATCTATCTGCACTGAGAAAAACAGAAAAAATGAAGTCTATGGTAATTATTTGCATCAAATTTTGAAAAGGGTCTCCAGAGCAGGATGGGATCCTTCTTTAGAGAAGAGGAAGAATTACTCTCCAATCCAGCAAAAACACAGACGCACCCTCTAGATTACATTTGGCTCAATTAACCTCTATGGGCTAATTATGTCCAAGGGTTTGAAAGTCATTATTCATTTCTAAGTATTCTTTTTCTCTCCGAGAGTTACATAAAAACTGCAGCCCTCAATATGTTAGTCGGAAAGATGTTAAAGGCACAGACTCCTTTGAAACCAAAGATCAAGTGAACAGATATCTCTTATTCCAGACGAAGTCTTGTGATTTTATGTCAATACATTACAGACCAAACTCTGGAGAATTTTTTTCTTCACATAATAAATCAATGTGTTACATCTTTTAACATTGTCTCAGAAGACTAAATTACCCATAGTGCACAAACATGAAGAGAAAGACCATCTATCCTGCAAGTCTCACAGATATATGAAACAGAGCTGAAACTTCTGTCTTTCATCTGAGTACGACTTTTAATAGCTCTGTTTATTCGCACCAGATTTCATGAAGGAAGCTGCTGAGGTATTCTGCTTTCAGAGAGGCGAGTCCCCCAATTAGTAGTCGCCTGAAACAAAAGTGCAAGGGAACATCTTTGCTAAAATTCCAACTATTCACCTATTTAAACTGCCTCATATTTTACTGTTACATAATCGGTTATTCAGGGGAAGTCACACGACATTCCAGCAACAAAGGACCCAAAATCTGATGTCAAGCAGAAAAAGGAGCCAAATGGCAAGAAATATTTTGCATTAGGACAAATTATTTTGTAGATAAAAATATTTCTGTGGAACTCACGATCTAATTAGTTAACTTCTTTTGTCTGTATTGTTAAGCAGTGAGTGTTTCATTTGTGTTGTTACAGGCTTCGCTCAAGGAGAAAGAGCTATGAATGTGCGTGAGGAGGCTGTGATCGACAGTGATAAAAGGTCCAGGGGCAATGTCAAGCACAGAGGAAGAACATATTTATACATGCAGTATATGTTTTGAACTTTTGCCTCCATGTGAATTCAAGTATATTTCTATGTTTCAGTAACCCAATAATATCTGATGGACGTATAAAACTAGAACTGATACTTGGAGGCAAGTCAAGCCATTTCCCCTATATGGTGTCGTACTCTCTAACTGCTAACATAGAGCAGGTCTAAACAAGAGGATGCATCACAGATTGCTGTATGGTGGTTATTATTACTGGTGTTATTTTCCTATCATCAGTATTATTGTTGTCATTAATTGTAGTGGGACTGGGAATCTACAGCAGTGGAAACTTTGTGACTGTGTAACTTTGTATGACACCTCTATGGGACACACCCACAGTGAACAATGGTGAGGAGTTATTGCTATTGCAGCAGTTTCGGGAGCAGACCGTAGAAATTCTGTAGGAAGCTTCAACTGGAAATGATGAGTGCATATCCTGGTTCTTACTCAGGAAGCAGTTATTAGGACTGTGAAAAGGTTTTTTTAAAAACAATCCATCCTTCAGCCCAAAATGTAGAGGGCAAGTATACAAACGATGGGCCAATCAATAAATTGGTTTGCATCTTTGTCCATCAGACAGCAGTTGTTATTGCAGGAGTGGGGAACCAGGGAAGGTTTGCCTCCCTTGGCTTTCTCAAGCTTGCTTAGATCTGTTGTTCTATTGACTCGTATGGTGTTGCTCCTTGAGTTAGGATGAATTAAATGCATCCACCGCATTTTGTGTGGGGTTTGGTATGTCTGTCTGCACACCTGCCCGGTTCCACTAAACTCCACTGTGCTGAGAGTAGACGTGGTCCGGGCTTGCACATGCTTGTTTGCCAAAAAAAGGCAGCCTGCTGAGATGTACTCTGAATATTACACCTGCTGAATGGTACCGTGAGTTATTAGGGTTTTCTATTGTTCAGGCGTCTCATGGCAGTCACAGAGAGGCTTTTTTCTGAAAACTCACAGTTTAGCTCTCAACATGCGGTGCCGTTTAGCAGGGACCCCCAAAAGTGTATATATCCCAATAATCCTCACCACTCTCGTCAGTGCCTTTCTGTCTGAGGCACAGCCGCTCTCATGCCAGAGTGACGCTGCTGGTTAGCAAACTGTTTATGGTGCCACTGTGGAAAATCATGGGCACTTATGAGCTGAGATGGGTTCTCTTTAACCTCAGACGAGGTTGCTAGTGATCCTTTTTGTCAATGGAGCAAGTCTGCAGAGATGAGGACGGGTTATTAGCTACATGAAATCCAATGACTTTGGTGTGCTGTATATTACTGACAGCAGTGTCCTTGATGTAAATCGGACGCATAGGCCTCTATAGTTGGTGTTTTTTCCTCTTCCATATATTCAAGGTGAGGCTGTGGTTGCTACATCACTCTATGCTCTACGCTGCTCTCCTCTGTAGTCCTTCTCATCATTTCCTTCACCACTGCTATGTTGTCTGCATACTTAGTGAGAAGGTTTGGATCATCAAGGCGTAAAGGAAGAAGCTCAAACCACATTGCTGCAGAGAACCTATGCTCAGTTTAATGGTGTTCGGCCTGACCTGTAGCCAATTTTGCAGTGGGTTATGCAGTCTCAGTGGGTGTAGTTTATTGATCTAATGCTGGAGGATTATAGAGACCATCGATGGCCGAGTTGAAATCGGTAAACAGCATCAAGTCTACTGCCTACTCTTTTTCCAGGTTTTCCAGGGCCAGGTGAAATGTGGTGGAGGTGACATCCTCAGTACCTCGATTTGGACTGTATGCAAACAGAGGTGGGTCAAGTGAAGGGAGCAAAACAGAGGTCATGTTTTTGACCAGCCTTTCGAAACATTTCAATGATTATGGGATGAGTGCTACTCGGTGATAGTCACTTAGTGATTGCTAAGGTTTTGTAGCATGATGGCACAAGAGCTTGACACAGTGAGATTTTGAAAATATCTGCAAAGACGTGTCAGTTGCTCTGCACACCTCTTGAGCATGCAGCCTTGTATCTGATCAGGAGAAGTTTGGATCGATTCTCCTCAGGGTCCGGCGGACGTCAGCTCGGTGGCCTTCACAGCTGGTAGGTTATTACGTGCTTCATACCTTACATAGTAATTATTGGGTTCATTCAGGATGGAGGTGATATTGTCCCAGGCATGAGCATGCGCTTTGAGAATCTCTTGCAGATTCAATTCCCTGACAGCTCCAAGCACTGCCATCTTGCTAGATGTTAGCATGAGATCCATAAACCTTGTAGGAGACATTAAAGGAGGTATAAAATTGAAGTCAGTAATTCTGCAATGGAATTGTGATAGTGTAAGGTGATAACTCGGAAAGTCCTCTTTTTCAGAACTGTTTTAAACGGGCTATTTTAGGAGTCATAGGTCAAATCCAATGAGCTGTGGCTCGCTAGGGTTTAATAAAAAGCAGAGGAAATGCATGCGTATGTTTTCTTGAAAACATACAATTACAATGTAAAGATCGATAGGCAGGCAGGCAGGACCTTTGATGTAATGCTGGCCTTAACTATCTCAATAAGGCTAATATTTAGAGATGAGGAACATCAGAGGAAAACTGCCTGGTGGCGTTCTGCTGGGCTTAATTTCTTAATGAAGTGTATAATTATTCAACATCATCAGGTATAAAATGCACCAGTTTCTAATCCCACTCACCCATGCCTCCTCATTGAGGGAATCAGTGGAACTGATTGGGGGGGAGCACATTGTGGGTGAAAAAGCCAATTCAATTTTCCACCCGCTTCCTCCTCCCAAGAGGCTGCACTCCAAGTTCCACTCCCCAGAACTTCCCGCCTTTAAATGTTGTTGCATTTACAAATCCATTAAATATGTCCTCGTTTTTATCTTTTAAATCAGTAATTGGAGATGCCAGCTCTACATAGTGGCTCCTGCAGCAGCAGCTAGTTGATATAATTGCAATGTACGCGTGACTTGAGTATAATACCAATTAGCTGTGTTACCTCCTTGAAGAGCAAACTGTGTCCAAATAAACACATCTTAATTATGCCCGTGGAGAATAGGAGTTGGAGAACACACAATTAAAGTGGCTAATTAATTCAGTGTTTTATCATCACACTTTTTTTTCTCGTTTACCCTTCTTGTTCTCTATGCCAAGAGTTATGCAGCTAAAAGATTAATAACCGTTCGCTCCCTCTGCAGGACCAAGGGTCAGTCTATGTAGTTCACTGTCCTGGCAGCCATTAGCCCCTGTGGGTTTAAGAAAAGGGGACTGCTGAACATGAAAATAAATAAATAAATAAATAATGATAAATAAATAATTATAAAGTGCCACATTTTTTTCTGTCCTTACTGGGCCAATTCAGCCATTTAGCTTTCCGGGTCCATCTGGCCTGAGGGACACTTTCACCAAAAATCCACTCAAACTTGACAAAGTTTCTGTTTGTTTGAGTTCATCTTTAAGCGACATGTTTACTCATCTCTCAGCTTGGATGGATTAACAGACATATTTAACAGGATTTAGACCTAACCAAAGTCACTGCAAACATCTCTCATCTCACCTGAAATGGATCAACATCTGAGGACTAACTCAGGCATGTTCTCACCATCCACCGAAATAAATAAATCAGATGATAATTAGCCATTTGTGATGGAAGATGGAAGCTTCAACTACAGATTCCTTTGCTCGCGCATTTACACATGGTACATCACACACATACACTCTGGATTTGATGGAGTCACACGAGCTGCAGCGTGGCTCATGGCTTGACCAGCACAGCACAATCTCAGGTTCAAAGTGTCAGTTCCCAGAGCCTCAGCAGTGTCCTTGACATTAGGCTGTGTGGAGAAGTGGATCACAGAGGGAGTCAATGAGCCTTCATCACTTTGTGAAATGGCACAGTGGGAAAACGGTTGCATCAGAGATCCACTGCCTCCTCATCCAGTGATGCAAGCTCTTGCAGCATGCCAATGCAAGCAACAACACAAGAACAATGGTAGGAAACACTTTATCACTTTGGTTATCATTTCTTCTTCACACAGATTTTTTTCGCACAGGGACAATAGACATAGAATACGCCAAATGATATATATAGATGAATGTATTTTTCCCCCACAACGTATGCAGTTTTATTGGAATGCAATATGGTTAGTCAAACCTTGTGAAACACTAGACTTGTTCACTTATATGTCTAAGAAATTCCACCCAATATTATAAAAAGTCATCTAATAGAAGTATTGTCATTTTCTAACATTCCAAACACCTGGAAACACATTCCATCCTGCTTGACGATTATAGAAAATAAGTTGCTTTGTTATGTAGTAAAGGGCACTTCAGTTGACTGCAAACACAACAACAACGGCCGTATACAGACAATTAATATGTCCTTTACTCTGACATTGGCTGTCTAAAACTGTTGAGTCTTTTCTATGCCAAATTCCTTGAGTTGTCCATTTCAACTCTTCTGAAAACACATTAAGGGAATTGAAATCTGAATTGTTATGAGGCCATACCATTACCCTCCGTAAATTCATTTGAGCATTGCTGTGATCATTATCTTGTTGAATAGCTCACTTATCGTTCAACCTCAACCTCAGCACATATGGTCTCATATTATGTCCAAAGACTTACATTAAACATCTTATAGAACTGAAAGAAAATCTCATTGCATTGTACAGCTAGTATTCTGCAATGGCGATGAAGACCATTCTGATTCAGATTTTTATTTCTTTGCTTTTGTGCAGCTATCAGAGTTAACATCATGCCTGCCAACTGCCTCGACCCAGAGGCAGCAAATGAACCTTAAAACCTAACATTTTCACCATCATCTTCTTTTCAAAAGTTGTCTTTTGTTGGCCACACATGTTTGTTCTTTTAAACTGCAGAATATTTTTCATCTCAAACCTCCTGGGTAGGTTGAATAAGTTTTTTTTTCTCTGACTGTCAGCACGTTTTTAAAAACATTTTTTTTTATCATCAAACTGTTGAAGGACTAAGCTGAAGAGCCTCTGATGATGGATACATATAAGGATGCACCTTTATTTTATGGGGGTGAACATTGTATTTTATTGGTACCGTATATATCACTTTTATTAGCATCAAATGTTACCCTCTTCAAATATGCCAAATGAGTCAATTATTTCTTTATTTTCCACTTGACAAGACTGTACCCTTCCAATTTTCCACTGAACTAAACCAATTTGTTACAACGATAAACTGGAGGACACTGTCAGGCAAACTTGTCTTGACAGAAGCAGCTTCTGAGGAGCATTGTTTGGAGGCATTGTGGGTTTTACACACAAGATGGAATCACACAAAGCTGCTTGTCAAATACAGCTGTCTTCCTCTGCAACAAGAAATCTCCAAACTCCACTTTGCAGTGCAACATCAAGTGTGCAACCATCAGACAGCTCACTCTTTGACACACCTTGTGTCAGAGTGCTGCCAGAATCAAAAAATGCTAATCAGGTTTGAAATGAACTATATAACTTTTATTATTGAATTTTTTATTAAATTGTAAAACTATTTTCTTTTTTCATATTAACTAAATGAATGCCACAACACACCAAAGAAAAAATAATCTTATAAATCACAAGATATAATTCTTCACGATGCCTACAAGATGGCAGAAATGTCCATTTGTGCCTCCACATGTGCATGACTCAATACAGAAATGTCATACATCCTGTTTCCGTTCCAATAATTACGGACTTGAAGTTATAACTGCAGGTATTACGGCTCAGCATGCAGAACGACAGGCATTCTGTTGTCCTCTTTCGCATGAGAATATCACTCCACATTTAGAAAGAAATATTCAGTTTCCTCAGAGAACCGGGGTTACATTGTAACTGGATGTTTTGGTTCCTGATGCTGTTTTGTCCAATCTTATAAAAATGTTTAATGCCAGAAAAAGCAAGTCCTTTGTTGGTGAATCGCCTGTTGTTTTGTATCGTCTGACCAGACTGTGACTGTGTATTTGGCCACAAAGGCAGCATCACAGAGAACTCAGCAGCCAGACAGAGAGAGCGGGGGGCTTTATTGATATGATAATGCTATCCTTCATTAGCTGTCTTTAATTAGTGAGTGCACTGCTGCGGGCTTCTGGCTAACTGCAGCAACCAATACCGGACCACTTATCATCAGATGGGAGGCGCAGAACATTCCTCAAACAGCCTGGGACAGAGAGAGACGCCGCCCTCATGAATGTAGATGAAGGGACAAGGTGGTGGGAATCTGAGGGCAAAAGAGGACATAAAACACAAAAATGAAACATTTGCATGCAGGCTGTTATGCTCTCTCTCTCTTCATATATACATATATACTGGACTATAAAGATGCACATAGGTTCTCATCGATAATTGTAGCAACTTTTTTTAGGCTCTGTTAGGAATTACTTTTTTGTAATTTCATCTAGAATCTGGTTTGTTTCAAAATTGAAGTCAGACTCTTTCAGAGAGTGAGAGAGGCACTCAAGGTTTTATCCATTTTTTAAATGAATAAATGAATTCCTTTGTCTATTTCTTGAGTCCGCCGATCTGTCCACATTTTCTTTCTTACTCTTTTACATGTGTATGACTCCAAGCTCAGCCCATATTCAACTGTGAGTGTGGTGGTGGCTGAATCGATCCTCTGGCGTGGTGCTCAGCGAGCTCAGGGCTGAGATTTGTCATTGTTCGACAGATAGATAACAAATAAATTATAGAACCTCCTTTCCTTTGTGCTTTGTACGACGTACAGAAGCACAGGCCAGGCTGATAAAAGTGGAGCTAAATCTAAAGTCTTTCATGTCCGACCAAGACACCTACTATACAAAACCTTATATCCCAAATCTCCAAAATATTTCAACAAAACATTTGGAAAAACTAAAGACTAAATTATGGAAAGTGTTTGTTGTCATTTCTTTCATCTTTGCGTCACATTCGCCGGAATAATTTCGAATTGTGTTGTTTGTTCTGTGTTACCCGCTCTATTGTGGACAAGCTGTGCAAGTGCACGGTGTGTCGTTTAGCAAGACAGTTTTTCTTTGCTCCATCAAGATTCCCCTCCCGCGTCCCCACTTCTTCCTCAGGGGCCTCTCGGCATGCAGAAGAGAGACACTTGATGGTTTTCGCTGTGAGCCGAGGTCTTCTGTGATTTCTGATTTAGATTTGAGCCGCCACAGACGATGGAGCCGCCATTGTCCCTGAAGCCTGACTGCCACGTTTGGATATGATGATGAGAGCTGCGAAATACAGAGAAGACTGACATTTTTCTGTCATCTGCTCAGACATCCAAACTCCTGACATCCTTTTCATCTCCAGCAACCTTGCTTTGTTATTCTCCCAGCTTTCAATTCCTCCCAAACCCTCGCTCTATTTCTCAATAATATATACATTTAAACATGAGATCTGCCTGATTTGTTGTGGGGTCTCACAGTAGGCCACCTATCAGCGTGATAATCAAAACATGTCACTCCTTGGCCTTCTTGTTCCATGATTGGAATTTCATTTTATCACAAGCAAAACAATTACTCTCCCTCCGCCTGCTTTCTTCTTCCTCCCCTCTTCTTTGCCTCGCTGTCCCTAAATGCATCTGTTATCAGTTTGTCCCCATGCTCTCCTCATTGGAAAGAGATGATGCTGAATGAATGATTTAGGAGAGCCATTGCATCATAGCAGCATTTAAGAACGCAGCTGACTTCATCAATACAGAGCAGGACCCCCCACTGACAGGCTCTACTTCTGCCCATGTGACATAAAATGTCATTATTTGCACATCCGTAAACCCACCTGTCTGATGACACCTGACAGTGACGGTTCTGTGCTGCGCACTTGAACATGACACCCATGTCTCTTTGACTTTAATATCTATTTAACAAATATAATGTTGGGGATTTTTTGTTGGCAAGGATCACTTCACTTTTCAGGCGTTTGCATTTTCTCTGTCTTTGATTTGATCGTGATTCACCGTAACATTGAGGCAAATTCCCTTTGTGTAACAACACCACATAAGGATGAAAGGATGATTGAAACAGGAGTGTCAAGGTGGTGCCAAAATGGTTTTGGATCATCACCAGTGGCCCATGAAAAATGCATGAAACTTTCTGAATGCCCGATCCAAACCCAAGATCTGTCAGAATATGTGGTTGAACATGATGAGCAACTATGTGATGGGGATCACGGAGGAGCGCCATAAGAAGGCTGTTAATGTCTGTTGTGTTTGAAGTCTGAACTGTAAACATTAAAGATGGGCATTTTTCATGTCTCCATAAGTTGCTATAATTTCAGGTCAGCTTGTTTTAAAGTGATGCACCGACAAATTAACATTGTTGCTGTCAATTTGTCAAACTGTGCCTGTATTTTCCCACCCAAATGTGCTGTAACCTTGCCTTTGTTTCCCCAGTGTGCAAAAATTCCTGATATGAAAAACACCTGCGACTCCATACAACTGTCACGCAATACAACTGCTGGAACTGAAAACATACCAGGTGATGCGGCTACATGTTAATGATATGTCATGTTACAATGTCACCCGTCTGACCACGACGATGCGTGTTCAAACAGCTTTGCTCGGCTCAATTTAACACCTTTACAAGAGAAATCTGGCCCACTGACAAACAGCTTCTTGGCATGTCTAAATCTGGGGCAAGAGAGACGGTGGTCTGTCTATAACTGCACTAAAAGTATTCCTGTAATGTCAAAGAGTTGGATGTGTTCAAAGTTTGTTGAGCAGCTGATGTAATGAACTGCATGCAGAAGAAATCTAGCTTTATTTGTGGCCATGTGTGTTATGGTTGACGGAAGCCATTTACATGACAGCACTCATCATAAGCAGCCTCGCACAGCACTTAAAAGGCTGCTGGAAACAATTAGAATGAAAAAGCGAGAGCAATTTGAAACATCAGGAAAAATGAAATGAAGAAAAAAAATAAACGAGGGGTATTAAACTAGAAAAGAAAAAAAGAGTTTTATGTGAAAGGAGGGTTCTAATAATAATTGGGCTTCTCAAGACATAAAACAGACGGCAGCAGGGATATATATAACAGAATAAAAATTATAGTACATATAAATAAGTGCTTCAAAAGGGAAAGGTGCCAAGCTTTGGATCGACAGAGTGCATCAGAGTGATGTCCTGAAGGGATGGCGACTCTCTCTGGGAGGATGCTGGCGATGCGGCTGACTGCAGCTCGGACCAAATTTGAGCAGTCAATGGACCAAAACATCTGTTAGAGCAGACCGCGCGAGGCCTAGTTGCTGCCACTAATCAAGTTCATGATTCAGTCAGTTCGGTCCCTCAATGCTAACCACCAGCAGCCCAGCTGACACACACACACACATGCCGCAGACCACACACTCATCACTGAAGGTGCATTCATTACACGGCACATTTCTTATCTATGGAATAAGGTTGTTTCTGATCCTCGAAACATAATCCCATCATCTGTTATCCTATCTTAAGAAAAATGTTTAGGATTTTTTTTCTGCAATAGCCGCTGATGGTTACATGAACCTGTCTTACAACCAGCCAGTATAATATGATATTGCTGCTTTGTTTCTGTGCATTTTAATTTGAAGGTTGGACAATATGGACCAAAACTCATATCCTGATATATTTAGGCTGAATAACGATATACGATATAAATTCCGATATTTTATCTGCAAACTGAGCTAAATCTTCTGTCGAAGTCAAATATGACATGTCACAAGTAGTTCTTTTATTCAAAGCAACTTTTTCAATGAACAATTGCAAAAATAAACAAATAGGTTTCTTCACCTGGTACAAACTCAGCTGTTCAAATAACAAACGTAACAAATACTTTATAACAACGGAAGTAACTTTTTTGAAATTATAAAGTGTAACATTAAAAAAATTTCTTGAAAAAAATAAAATTGGCCAATCTATTTTAGAAATAAATATAAGACAGTAAAATATATTTTTAGTTTAGTTTGACAAGTCAATGGCTTAAATTAGTTTGACAAGTGAATGGCTTATAACAATCAATTTAGAGATTTTCTTCTCCTTTTTAACATATAGGGCTATAATCAATATAAACGATATGGTCTCATTCAATATCTCGTTTAAAATAGAATTGATGTGTTTTTTATATCGATATATCTCACAGCCCTAATTCACAGTATACAGTATATTTTTTTGCTCCGGATGTCTACGTAGGTTTGTTATTATAACATTCTAACCTATGTATTCTGGGGAAAATTGCAGCCCATTAAATGTGACACCATTTCCTGCTCCAGGGGTGGTTCTTTCTTGTGCTGCTGCAGCAGCTTGATCTGAGAATACTCTGGTAAGTGTGTGGTGACATTCATACATGGTCGATACAAGACGCACAAATGATTACATTAGAAAAGAAAGGTTTTTTTTCTTTTTTTTAAATTGACTGCCAGCACAACTTACGACTTGCTGCCGTACATATGAGCAAATGAGCAAGATAGAATCAGCAACACAAATGTCTGTTCCCCGTCTTTGTTTCTTGTCTGACCTGCTCCCACATCGCCTCATCCTGAAATTCTCCCTTTCTTGAGGTAATATTGTCCCAAAAGTTATCCAATCCAGAATTTAGTTTGGCAAAAAGTTGGATACAATATGAAGCGTGTAATGACTATGAAGCAGTTTACACAAATGCATTATTGCTCAGGCTTTATTTGTGCACGAGGTCGACTGACATTTAGAAAAGGATTTCCAATATTCTCTCTGTCTTTTCTCATTCATAATAATCTATTGGTTGGCCCGACGATGGGTAAAACATTTATCCTCAGCAGCGAAGTCCCGCTTTGAAAATTCTATCAAGTGCACAACATTTTAGTTTGTCAGACCGTCATGAATTATTGAATTCGATTGTTAATATATGGAATCTGACTTTCTTCCACTCGGATAGAGAATTAATTCTGTATGGTCCCACAAAACTTTCAAAGAAGACAGTTAATGTTCAGCGGAATAAAGGAAGTGGGAAATGTGAAAATGAGAAATTTTCTTGAGATATTAACAGATGGTGGCAGTACTCTTTGCAGGCTTCATGTAGATTTGAAAGGTCATAAAACTGTCACATTATTCATGACTGTACAAAGAGCCATCTTCTTCATTGTCAGATCTTGTGTCAAGCAGTTTAAACTAACTTCGATCTTCAATGACATAAAAGCTCTGTCTCTGTCACACACACACATGCACACACACACACACACACACATTCACACACACCTGTTCATAGTATCTCTAGAGACTTGGGCTCCATAATAAGGAACAAAAGGTAAGCAAATCAGTGGCTGCGTTAGTTCAGAATAGATCTGAACATGCAAAATTAAAATGAAGGATGAGACCGTATGTGTGCAAAACACTGAATTTAAATAAAGCAAAGAGCAGCCAAGAGAGAGAGAGAGAACACAGTTACAGGGTGTCAAATGTAAGTGTGGCAAAATACTCGTTTACCCTGTTTTGTGGTAGAAGTAACACGAAGGTTTCAGAAGACCTTGGGATTTATATGGCAAAAGCAGCTGTGAGATGTATTTTTATTCCAACCAGCAGCACTTCAGTTCAGTGACACAATGAAAGCAGAACTGGAGGCTTGTGTTCAGCTTTCATGGTCTTTGTTAGAATTCTAGGAGCAGTTTTCTTGCGCTGTAGCTGTCTATCAGGCTTTTTGGAGAAACCTGAGAAGCAGTCAAACTTTCTGGAAAGAAAGACAAGCTATTTTTCTCAAAAATGAAGTTTCACCATATTTGTGGGTGAAGGACTAACTTGGTGTTTACTTACTTTTCATCTTATCATCAGTAAGTTGTGTGAGAATAGGGAGGAGTTCATCCATCCTTTAACAATGGCATAATCATTCTGTGCCATCAATTTTGCAGCCGCTATCATAAAATATGTTCATCATGTCTTGTCTAAATTCTTCGCAGCTAATCAAAGAGACACAGCAGTGGTGTCAGCAGATACTCGGAATAAAAATGTGCCTGATGCAGTCAGAGCTGCAGATGTAGATGTGAACTTGTTTCAGAATAAACTTGACAAGTTCTCATAGTAAAAGAATACAATACAGTAATGATGACACACATTGCAACAGCAGCTCTTACTCTAAAAAGTGAGGGAATTGGGCTTGTCGACATACAATGACAATCAGCCTGGTTCAAGTCTTTCATGATTCTATGTAGACCATATTTTTTGAATGAGTGACTTCAAATGAATCGTCAAATTGCGAGCAGCTGAGGCTTTTTAACATTAGGAATTTTTGTCTTGAAAATGGGTCCAGCAGTAAAGAATGCTGGATACGACAATCCCTGTGGTGGAATCCTCACAAGATCCGCCGTTGCCTGATTTGGTAACAGATGCTTTGTGATGAATGAATGTATAAACTTGGATCCAAATGAAGACAACCCACAAATCACAGGTTAAAGTAAAATCAGTGGAGAGCCACAGCAATGTATCCACTCTGCTGACATGGAGTATATTTGTCAGACAATCAATTTACATACACGGTTTGTGCAAAAATCCAAATAGATGTAAGGCAACTAATGTGATGAAAATGGAGCAAAAATGCACAGCTCCAAAAAAAAATAAAAATCGGGAGCTGCAAATCCAACATGGGCAGTAACAAGTGGCAGGAAACACTCCTTTCTCTAACAGCACACACGCGCGCCGCAAGTACACACACGCAAAGAGAGGCTTCTAGTTTCGAGCTGCTGCCAGTTTGAATGGAACATGCCACCCTTAAATTAATTGTGGTCCACTTATTTTTAATTAAAGTTCTTACTCCCACGCTGGTAAATGTGGGAGCAGGTGTTAAATTATCCGTCCTTGTTGTGTCAATGTGCCTTAATCAGGACACACTGATGTGCTGCTGGCTTGGAGGCTGAACCTGTCTGGCCCTCATGAAATAGAAGTTGAACAAAGTGCAGTGACATTCCAATTAAACCGCTTTGTACTGCAAAATAGGCAAATCCGTATGTTTGTAAATATAGTCTCTCAACACCTACCCCTTGAATTTGCTCGCCTCTCGATCTGTGTTATAGATCCGGAGGTAACCTGAAGACATTGCACAGATCCTTCAGTAGAGGATAGACTTCTCCTGAGCGGAGCTGCTCCATCCTCGGGGGAACAGCTTGTCCAAAAAAGCAACATGTATTATCGTTGATCCTCCTCCCTCAGACCAGCTTTTCCTGACATCAAGTAACAGGTCTTCGGCACCCCCTAGCAGCGCACATTAGAACGCATCTCCTTTCACCTCACCTGCATCACTTCCCCCTTTGGAAGCGATCTGCTGCTTCAAGTCATGTGTTCTGACCCCGTAAAATCAGTGCAGTGAAGAGTTCACACTCTGCCAAGTGTAATATCCACAAAGCTGAGCAGCGGAGCGTCCTTCTGTTGCTGCCAAATCTGTGGATGGTGCGTAGCTGGTTACCTCTAAATGTTAATTATTATCATTATAATTGCTATTATTATCTTTGGGTCCAAATGCGTCACAGTTTGGCTGCAAAACACCAAGATGGCGTTGATGAATTGAGTCATCCACATACTGAAATGGAGTCAAAGCGAGCTGACAAAAGGGGTGTGCGACTGGGACACGTCTCCTGTCAAACCCCTTAATGGCTTATGATGAAAGACTGCATTTTAGCCAAATTGTATTTGTGGATAGATAAGAGCTATGGATGTCTCTGCGACTGCATTGTTGTCAAATCTTTCACTGAGCTTCATGTTTGTACAAGCAATGGCTGTATTTTATGCGCCCCAACCCCCCCCCACTTCCCGTGAATCTACTTTATTTGAGGCTGTTTGCACGGCTCACCATGCTCATAAAAGTCGCTCTGAATCCGCTGCCCGCTCCCCGGCGTCTTTGGGGACGCCCGTTTTTATTCTTGACCAATAACACTCGCTTCCCACAGTTAACACAGTTTAAGTACAACTTTTATTAATACTGGAATCACAGTGCGTTTTGTTACATTAGCAAGTGACTAAAGTTAACAAAAAAAGGGTCAATTTTACAAAAAGGAAGACAGAAAATAAAACCTTATCATCAGCAGCAGAGACGAATGATCCTCATAAAATTAATTCTCAATAAAATTAAATGGTGGTGGTGGTGGGGGGGGGGGGGTTAGG
>CAESWR010001107.1:132896-157650 GCA_903171835.1 Mullus surmuletus | reverse complement strand
AAATAAATGTACAAAGGGATAGCTCGGATTTTTTGACATGAAGTTACATGAGATCATCACCACCAGTGTCATTCATCAGCAGTGACTTTTTCCCCGCTCCGTCCCGTAAACTGAGATCCGTTTGGTTTCGGTGTTGCAGAAAGTAGTCCCGTCTATTTGCTTCGGTCACATGAATTAAACGTTCTGCTCCAAAAAAAACGGTGTGTGTTCAAAGGAGTATCCATTTGAATCACAAATTCTTGGCCGCAAAAAAGTCTGACCTCGCAATCACCCGGCACTATTTTCCCTCCCTTGGTATCACTGCGGGAACCATCATCAGCAGTTTTAAGCCGTTTACATGTTCTCGTCGCAGCGGTCTCATTGCCTTCAGCTGATGATGGTGCGCACAGTGATACAAAGGGAGAGAAAATAGTACCGAGTGATTCCGATTCGTGATGCCAATTGATGACTCTTTTGAAAGCATACTGTTTTTTGGAGCAAAACGCTTTGTCTGTGTGACCCCAGTAACTAGACGGAACGGAAAGTGTGTTTTCTGCAACACTGAAATGGGCTGGAATTCCGCTCACGGGACGCAGTGGGGGAAATGGTGAGGATCTCATACAACTTCATATCAAAAAATCCAAACTATCCCTTTAATGTAAATGTAATGTGTGATTGTTGTGTGACAAACTGGTAGTACAAATTAAATGATTTTTTTAGGTCAATATAATCAATCAAAAATGTAATCAACCTCCTTATATCCTGTTGAGTTTCCACAATACAGCATATCCAGTGGAAAACGGGGCAAATGCAAAATAAAATCTTGATCTCAATGGCAAAGGGACTCAAGTCAATGAGATGCAAAACACACACACATTACACACTACTACTCCGGTATTAATAATCATTAGTGGCGAGGATAAAAGCTTCCCATTTTTAATCATCACTGACCTTCAGCTTCTCAGGTTAAAGTGACAAATACATCTGAGGATCATATTTGTGGCCATTAAGTGGCCGGGCCAAAATGAAACTGGGGCTCCCTTAGCTGTATGTTTCCATCAACATCGGCTATAGGCGTGTCAGGGTAAAATATTCAAATGCATGGAATTGCAATTCAAAAACAATTCTGACCTCCATGTCCCCATCACTTTCCTCTCTACTCTAAAATGTGAGCGCTATCAGCCAATGACTATGTTGTTTCAGACTTTCATAAAAAAATAAATATATAAAGCATCAGATGGATGACACATTGGAGCAGCATAACCAGTTAGAGCTGTGCTGTCAGACCAGAGTTAGGTTGGGCAATGCTGAGTCACACACTGCAGTGGTCTAAATATAGCATTGTGGGTAACGTAGTCTGGCCATCATGCATGCTTCTGACTCTGTGCGCACTCTTGACCCCCACAGAAAAAACAATGGTTCAGCATCGTCAGAAAGAAGGAAAGCGGATAAGATGAAAGTAATGCAGATTTCTGGAGAGACACACACACACACACACACACAACACACACACACCACCACTGCCTCTCTGTGAAACAAACACACATTTTTTTGGTGGGCAGACTGTCATGTAGGGGGTCAGCCTTCCAGCGTGGTTCAAGAATACATTTTAATAACACAAGAAACGATAACTTCAACTGTTTGAAATAAGCCAATAGTCACAAAACGAAAAATCTGAAAATCATAACACACAGGGCTATATGTGACACCGTGTGAAAAACATCTCTGAAACAGCCCACTGCCCATATTCAGCCACATCTGACAGGATGACCTTGAGCTGAGATATATGCCATACATGTAGGTCATCAGGTCAGAAATAAACATCCCTGCTCTGCTCCCTGTGGTCATTAAGAAAATATGGAAAAGCCTCCACCAGGACTGAGAAGCTAAAGACAGAAATCTCGAACAACATACCAAAGCGACGTTTGGAAGTGGCACCGTTGCCACAGCAACACACCCAGTGGGAGAGCCTTGGAGCAGTGACGCAGGGTGATAAAATAAAAGAAATGTAAGGCATCACAAAAAGTGGTACGCCATCAGGCACAGATGAGGAACAAATGGAGGCAGCAGCTTTTTGTGGCACATAAGTCACAGACACGCAGAGAGGACGATGAAACATGCGGCTAATGTTCCCAAATGTGGCTAACGCTTCCGGAGGTCTGGGTCTTTAAGGATGTACCCGATGCTGTTTCTCCACGTCATGCCGTGACAAGAGGCCGCACTATTTTGAGAGATGACTAAAAAGCATTTCATCAGAGGCCGCACGCTGTGGCACATCACGGTGTGCCAACGTGTAAATAACAAAAATCAGCAATGACTGAGTTTGCGTATGCAGCTCAATCTGTGTCACGACTCACTGGGACGCTGGTCTAAAGCCTCCCACGGCCTGTGTGATTAAATTAGCGCGAACATGCGGATGATAAACTCAGTTACGACATTAGATCTGATGTGTCACGAAATGCTGCAAAAGTAAGACTGCATGTTATAAAAAGAAGTGGCATTTGTGTGCAGAAAGGAAACTCAAAGAGCAAAAATGAAAGTGAATAATTGAGGAAAGTGGATAATTATGGCAAAAAACAAAAAAATAGTTGCATAGCACTCCTGTTTAGTTTTATTGGTTGATCAACTATGTGGGGGTCATAGCAGTTGTGAGACTGTTATCCAAAGATTTCACCATGTTTGATTATCTTGATGGATGATTTGCAAAATGGAACCACATTAATTTGAACACCTTTGTATTTTGGAGGGTCGGAGCAGCAATCTATTGTGAAAAGATTTCTAACATTTTTCCAGATTGAAAACAATACTAGTACTTTGTCTCATTTTACATAGAGCATCTCAACAGTGGAGTCAGAATTTGAGTTGGAAAAATCTCATTTCATGACAAAAATGACAAAGGGAGGGTCCTCAGAGGGACAGTGGCGCGAGTGTGTGTCTGTGTGTACAGCTGAGCCAGCAGAAGCCGCAGCAGTTATCACGCCTGGCTGATGGCTGTTAATGGTGCGGATTAACACCCAACTCAAACTCTGAACACACACATACACATACACATGCTAACATGGAGACTTTACTGCAGGTGCTTCAATGTTTTTGAAAAAACAAGGAAAATGATTAAACCTTACCACAAAAACCTCCTAAAAACTGTAACCAAACCCAAAGGGAGAGACGTACTGCTGCAAAATGCACATTTAGAAAAGATACACACACTCTCTCGCATGCATACCAATCCTCTCTCATGCAGCCTCTTGTCTCATTAAAAAGGACTTGGCCTTAGAGCAGCAAAACTACTCTGTTTCCCATGCGCGTGTGTGTGTGTGTGTGTGTGTGTGTGCAACAGTGCGTGTCTTGTGTTGTTGACCCCTGGGACAATACTGGACTGTGACATCAGGAAATGTCCTTAGAGAGCTGTCAGAGACGGCGAGAGAGAGAGAGATGGATTCAGGAAAGGTGGAGGGAAAAGGAGGAATGGGAATGACGGGGGAAACGTTTTGGGAAGAAAGGGAGCGGAAAGACAGAAGAGGGGCATCTGAGGGTGAGCAAAGAGGGTGGAGGAAGGGCTGAAGAGAGAGAGGGATGGAACGGGGAGGCTGAAGGGAGGGGAATAGATGCACACTGTGTCTGAAGCTTAATTAAAGACAATAATGTTGTTTTTGTAGCCTTCAACCACAACAGGTCTCTCAGCCGTGGCCTAGTTACAGAGGGGGGGGATGGAGACTGGGTGCTGCTGTGAGTCAATGCAAAAACACCATAAAACAAGATTGAAAAGCTGAAGGTGTGACCAGATTCTGAGCTTGTGGTCTTACATATGTGTCTGCTTGGTTACCAGTGTAGCTTCTGTGATAAAGGGACACTTCTGACCTGGAAGTAGTTCATCAATGACACCTAAGATATTTTTAAGGACATTTTAGGATTTTGGGAATATTATTTCTCTAATGCAGACATCTAATAACCCTGATGCCCATGCAGTTATTGGGTGCCCGTATGTGCATTACACAGCGCAGTGTTGGATTTGGTCATTATATCATATCAACCATCATTTAGAAAAAGTTTTATTTTTGGAATGTGCAGGAGGCAAGATAGACATGAACGTGCAGGTGGACGAGGCAAGGTCACAATGAATCACGCTGAATTAGAAACTGAAAATGGCAACAAAACGAAGTCCGATGAGTCAAGACAAACAAGCAGTCAGATGATTGTGACGCCTTAAGGTTAGCCAAACTGCACATCACATAATGTCACAGGACATAATTTCCTTTGCAGTGAGTATTTATTTACCCATAAACAACTAGTTTATTCGCAGTGACCGCACAGAGGCCGTGTCCTCACTTACCCTTAACTCAATGTTCAATTATAATTTAGGCCGTTACATTTGCTTTTCACATGATGAAATGGTATCTTTCTCAAAGCATGGCCCATGTATAAGATGCAAAAGGGAAGAATGCAATCATTGGTTAAATCGGAAGGTCGTGTTACATATATGTGAAGGGTGAACACACGAACAAAGAGAGTAATTCAATTGTAGGTCATGACGATTATTCAACGCTACTATGGGGTTAAAGTCGGGTCAGTGACTCATTGCTACTCATGCTAACCCAGTTTAATACAGAGCCCTGGTTCAATGACTTTCCCTGCATGATCAGCTGTATCAGATCAAATGTATCGCCTGTTGACCGTGAATGACACGCTATCTGCAAAACGCAATTAAGCCGTCTTCCTCAGATTTCTCTCTCCTCTTGGCAGCAACAAGGCTATTTTTTCCTCTGCCACTGCTTCCCTCTATTTCTCACTCACTCATTCACTTTCTCCTTCCTTGTTGCCTGGCAACCACGCTCGTAAATGTGATCCTGCTCGCCCGCGATTGGCGGAGGGGGCTCCATGTCAGGGGGGAGAAAACAGGGGAAACGCGCATCCATCACACACACATAAATGTATGAATATGCACATGTTGCAGCAGCCAAAATCTGTCTGAATATTTGAGCTTTTAGAGGAATTCTGTGGGAGATGCAGGTCCTGATAAGATGCCGTTTTGCATGCGTGCTGTGTGAAATGCCTTTAGGTTTTCATACACAGGCCTGAGAGCATATATCCATGCATGGAAAAGTTGCATGTGTGGGATGCGTAAAGTGTGTGTGAGAGTATCAAGGGGGAGGAGGCGCTGCGATCTGAACAAGGGAAACACTCCCCCTGAGTCGCATGTGTGTGTGACTGCATCAACTTAAGTGGCCTCACATTTGAGCCCGAGCCTCCCATCCGGTGAGCTGATTATCAGAGCGGCCAGCATGGAGTGTTAATGAATACTTTTGATTATGATAAATGAACACACAGAAGAACACAATCAGCAGACACACTCCACTTTGAAGTAAAGGCAAACAAGCAGCATCTTTTATCCTTTTTAATGCATTTTAGTTAACATATCATTTCTTGGTTTATCCCCCTGTCTACACACACACAAACACACACACTCACACACATAGGGTCACCATGCATGGTCACACATATTCAACAAAATCCCAAAAATTCAATCAAAAAAGTCCCCAGACCTTACAATATGTCTCCAAATTTCTATATTCCACTGTCACTGCTTCACTGTTGAACCAAATGTCATCAACTCCAAAAAACATGGCATTCTGCATCCGCATGTCCTCATCCACATCCCGCAGTTCCTCACACCCATATTTCAGCGCTCATATCAAATTCTTCCCAATGTTACCATTCCACATCCTGTTTTAACAGGAAATGCACCACGCTAGATACACTAGATACCCCATAAAGTCAGTTCTAGCTTGTCTTTAATATAATCAAGAGACATCTGAAACAGCAAAAGGTAGTTGAGATTGTTCGAGCTGGGCGAATCAGCTTGCAGTTAACATCCTGTGTAGAGTCTATAAAACTAGCAGAATTATGTCAAATCGACCTACAACCTTTGCAAAATAAGATGCTCATCTTATTTTGCTGTTTGGCAGATTTGTGTTATATCACAAGCAAGCCTTGAGCCAAATAAAGGGCATTTGTATGAGGTCACAGTGACCTTGACCTTTGAGTGCAAAAATCTTCAAACTCAATTCTTCCTCGAGTCCAAATGTGCCAAAGTTGAGGAAATGCCCCGAGGACCAGGAAATTGTCATGGACATAAAAACCTAATGTCTAAAGCCCAGTGACTGGCAGCGTCCAGGAGGAGCTGCCAGAGCGAGTCGGAAGGACCGGTCGGGGTGCGCAGAGGAGTGACAGAACTGGACCGCCGTTGAACAATCCTCCGCAATCGCTCATAACGCTCCTCTGTCTCCTTCCTGTATTTGCGCCTTGCGACTCTCAACACTCTCTTGCAAGGACCTCTCTGTCCTCTCGCACAAGCATCACTCCATTCCTCGGAGGCCCAAAACAATCCTCGACTGTTGCTCTACATCATTTCACCATTTACGCACATTAACTATCATTTCTCCACACAGCAGCACTGTGCCTTAATTCTGTGTCTGTTTGCAGCAAATCAATGCCGGCTTCATTCTGGTTTAGGCGTTCCGTATGGGAAGGTTTTAAACACCAATAAATGCTTGTAAAAATTAAAGTTGCTGCCTCTATAAAATTACTGTAAACGCACGTTCAGAATTGCTGGCAGCCTCAGTTGTACCAGCACTACTATTAGTGGTAGTTTCTCAAAATCAAGACCACATTTCTCATAAACCTCATCACTTCCTGCCCCCTAGCCCCCTTCCTTTGGCTTTAGTCGAGAAGATAAACATGTTGGAAATTAGTTTTCCAGGCGTTTCTCTCCCCTTCTCCATCTGTAGGAGAGATAAACCGGAGCTCTTTTTCTGCCCACTGTTTAAAACCTGAAACTACGCTTCTTCTCTTTCCTCTCATCAGTCAACAGAGGTCAATCAGAAAGTATATGCAGTCTAAAAAAAATGCAAAAAACATCAAGACAGTTGTCAAGAGATCCGAAGCAGCAAATTATTTCACATCAGACTAAAGTACGCCTGCAGGGAGGATTTGCAAATCAAATTTTGAACAGAGAACATCATGTATTTTCATTATTTTTATTTTCATCACAGGTATGCCTGCAAGTTATTTTGTACTAATGATTGAATATTCTTTTGAGATTTCAGACTTTATGTTTACAAACCCACCGTCAGAGTGCACCCACACTCCTCAGAAACTGTATCCTTTTCATTTTGCTACCCTCTTAGATTGTGTTAATCTAAGGATGTGCATGGTTGCCACTGTGCATGTATTAATAAGATTTATTGCTTTCATTATGAACCTTGTGTTCATAAAACAGCTAGAAATTCTGTACCATCATCCTCCTCCTCCTCATTTCACCCACATGCACACAAGCGGTGGCACTTTATTGCTGCACAGATAGTGCTGAGACCGTGGCAGGTTTTTACTGCGGCTGGTTGGCAGAAGGAAAGTAGAGAGAGAAAAGAGAGTGAAACAACACATCATCAGCAGCATCATTATGGGACATGAGAGAGACAAGTTTCATGAAGTCGTAAAAAAGGAAAGAGCAAGTGGATTTCTTCAACACACAAATACAGCTTGCTTCTCGAGAGCCAGTAAGGGTTTCCTACAGTACATTTCCCCAAATAGCACTTAGAAACCAGTTGATCCTGATGAATATGAAAGAAATTATATAATGGTACCTTTCAGGTCTCATAGCTCATATAAACATCACTAAGATTCAACGTTATGGTTTTAAGATTGAATCTTGTGTCTTGTGACTCTGGGTGTTTGTGGAGAATGACTACCTGCTTGGGTTTTGGTTTAAATTGAGAACTTAACTTTGGTGAGAATATGACCATAGTAGTTGTCTCTCCTCAAACAGTACGCATGCTTCTGAAACACTCTTTCATTCGAGGTTTTTCCAACACCGTCGTTCCAGTGTATAAAATATTCATCCATGAGTGGATTTTGAGAGAATTTCCATCTAAAAAAACTCCCATGTGAGAGTGTGACTATGTTGTGTCCATTTGTGTGTCTCCCTGCTCACAATGAACCGAGGACAAACAAGGAGAGACGTCGCAAAAAAGAAACACAGATACGACCGACCACATCGGGGATGCAGGTGCGTGCCTCCATTTTACTGAAGTACGCTGCCTTACACACACACGCACACACACAGAATGTTTGGGTTGCGAGGGGAGCGGAGAGCACATCTGAGAGCGCACTCACATTCACCCCTCACCAGGGAATTCACAAACACTCGCACATTTCCGCCTGCTGGATTTCACCCACTTGCTAAATCTCCCGCTCTCACACACGCTCACACACACAACAGTGCAAGAAAAACAGTTTTTCCCACTCTCTGATCATTTCTTTTTAACTTTATCAGCTTCAGAGGAATAATATCTCTGGTGCCTCAAAGAGGCGGCAGAAAACAAGACTTGGCCACAATCCAAACAGAACAAAAGGACCAATCCCACTTTCATGGGAATATATCCCATTGGCCACCTTACCGAGTGTGATGAGAGGATTGGCTCAGAAATAATCAGTGTCAAATGCAGGGATTCACCTAATCCCTGTAACCTAATCCTTCATTTTTTTTGTTTTAGGGAGAAGAAAAAGCTCTTCTTAGTTTTCTTTGAATATATCAGTTCATTCTTCTTGCCTGTTTACTGATCTGACATGGAGGAAGATGGTTGTGCAGACACTCTCCATAGGACATGTTTATGCTCCCACACTTTGCTGGCCTGAGAGGACGTCAGCAAACAATCGAGTTGAATCCTGTCTTGTTTGTGTGAGCGTACAATTACTAGACGTTGCCACTATTTCTACGCGTCCCTCTTTCCTTTTTCACCCCACTTTTGGCCACTCTCCCCTTCTGCTTTCTCATTGTCTCATGTTCTGAGTTTTTAGTGGCATGGCATTCTGCCCGTCCACCTGTCTCTCCTGCTCTGACCTCTCCCATCCCGGTTTCCCGTCTGCCCGGCCTTGTCCAGTTTGAGTGCATCCGCTGTCTGATTACCTGATGCAGAAGTAATGGACTTTATGTGCTCTTACTCTGTTGTCTCTGCGTTTGAGCCGAGCCGTGACCACGGTTTTACAGCTGCTAAATGTTAGCAGGCTAACACGCAGATGTTTCGCAGGAGCTGTGTTCATCATCTTGTCACTGAGCTGTAGCTGGGGCTACAGTTGTTCATGTCTTTTGTTAGTCACAACAAGACTGTTTCGGAAATAAAAAATATTCAATTCAGCCGAAAACAAACATAACAGTCTCACCAGAACCTTCTATGCCGTATTTGACACAATTTCATTTAGTTGCCAGAGGCCCAAAAACATTATTCTAAAAGTTTTTTCCCGCAATTTCAGCTTTGGTACTTAATTTCAGCCAGTCTAAAAGTGGCTCTAGTGAGCTCTCCTGAGAGCGGACCGTTTCTGTGCCTGTACCTTTAAATGTCAATGAGCTGTGTCTGGCCACGCCCACTCCACGCTCCTATTGGGCAGGGGATGCGGCTTTCGCTGGTGTACGTTCTTACAATACGCTGTTTTTTACGGCAGAAACACCGTCGTTCAACCGTACCTAATTGAAGCAGGTTCAAAAGGTTAATTTTTTTCTAAATCTTGTGTGGTTTCAGTTACTACCACTACATCCAGGGGGAGTGGCCAGTGACTTCCACGTCACAAGTTTCCAACTCTGAGATCCGCTCCTTTCAGCACACAATGGGCAAAAATCACAATGGAGAAATCAAGTAAATGAGGTGACAGTATTTTTTTAATATTTGGACCTCATACTCATGCTACAGGGACACATATGACTGTTAGAAAACCTTCAGAAAATGAATTTGGCTCGGAAGGTGACCTTTAAGAATCCTCAACAAGATAGATAAACAGAGAATGTATTTTCACAGTCTTAGTTTTCAAAGTATGGAACTTGGACTGAGTAATATGGACGAAAAAAGCATCGCGATGACTTTCTAAGATGTATTTACTGAAAACGGTACATTTTCAGGACTTGTTTTCAAGAAAACGTTATAAAGCAAAAATGTTACAATGCCAAACATAATGCCTGTGTGAGATTCTTACCGCATTTAGATATATTATTCAGTCATGTGTCAAGATAGGACCTGATTCAAGCCAATTTTCTAACATATAATGTTGATCCACGTAGAGCAGAAAAATATAATATTAAGGGAATCATTGTCCATTTAAAAGCAAACACTCTTCGACATTTGGGAAACTATTGTGGGTCCCTAAATACGAATATCCATACAAAACACCCACTGGATGCACACACACACACACACACAGACACACACACACACACACCCTGTGATAAGTAGCACATTGATAAAGCAAATGACGGGAAGACAGAGAGCATCATTATTAGTGCCATCTCCTGCTTCCATCCATTTAACAAATCTATTAGAGCACATCACACTCTGAGAGCGAGCAGCAATTGTACAGCAATCTGACAAATGGACTCCACTAACAGTGACTCATCAGCACAGAAAGAAGAAAGAGCCCTATGAGGCACCGTCCACATCTTGGTGCCGACATCATTTATGTTATGCTTCTGCCTCTGTGTGTGTGTGTGTCTTTGTGTGTGTGGCAACAGTAGCCACAAGTGCAATGAGCTGACAGAGCTCAGTGATTTCCTGTCTGGACAGTAAAATCAGCACGAGCTTCTTCCTGTATCCTCCTCTATAGAAGCACACCTGGGGGTGCACACACACAAACACACACAAACACGTCACCATCACATACGCTTTCTGGCAGCTGCACCTAATAAGCAGCTCCAGGAGGTCAAACTCCAAGTATAACAGCCTTGGTTGTTTTGTTCATGCTCCTCCCTCTGCCGGCGTAGTATTCAGATTACCTTTGATTGGCGGAGAGCGTTTGTCTGACCTTCTCAGCTCTGGGCCCACGCTGTGTTATTACTGCCGAGTCTTCAGCCCACACACAGAATATCGTGGGTGTCGAGCCACAAAAACAGCCCGTTGACAACAATTCAGAGTAAGCATCCGCAAAGTCTCAGCTGGCTCGATAATGTTTCTCTTGTTGTATCCCACACATAAATGCTATTGTGCTGAAGATGCAGGAATGATGGCTGTTGGCTCTGTCCAGGTCACCTCAACTCAACTGGTGCTGGACAATGCAAACACTTTTTCTCAAAGGGATATCTGGAAATTGGGGTTTGCAATATTTAAAACTGCTTGATGCTGGAAATGGGCGAATTGACATATTCAACAATGTAAATTGCACAGCCACAGACATCAGATCAGCTGAGCACCCCTGGGGAGATGTTTTCAACTTCAAAATGTCAAAAGGATCAACTGTTTATTGTAAGAATCTGTGTTTTTGAATGGTTTAGGCAATCAATGCGGACATTGTTTTGTTGAATGGAGGCAGCTGCTTCTTTCACAAAATAAGAAGGCACTGGGTGCCTCCACTTATGCATTTATAGGGACAAAAGGTTTGACTTTTGTGGTACTTTTGTCAATGTGCACCAATGAGTGCACCAAAGCCAAAATATTAGACCACCGAAGCCCTAATGGTCCATTTTAGGCACATGAATTGCGGGGATCTGCCGCTCATCCATTATTTCCATTCTGACATCATATTCAGGAAAAAGAAAATACAAAGAAAACAAAATGACTGTTTTGGTTTCCTCATGTCTGAACACTGCATTTCAAACGCCCATATGTCACACTGGAACCCATTCTCGTTCGCATTTGCCTAATCTGAGATTTTTTTTTTGTTTGTTCCTGCTCTTCTTTTGTTTCCCTTTAAAAAAGGCTTTTTCTAAGACACAATGGCCTTTGGCTATATGTGCAAGGCTACAAAAATACCTTCAGTAACCTCTCCTAGATACTTCTGTCAGTTTTGTTCAGTAAACACTGCTGCAAAACTTCTTTGATGTTTGGGACAGAATGTACCTTCAGGATTCCAGAAACACTTTGATCAGTCAGCAGAGATGTTGGTGAACGAGCTGATAAAATCTCAAGGGCATAATGTCGTTCCTAATGGTGAAGCCATGTGAAGGACGTGCATCAATTCTGAAGAGCAGAACAGCACAAATACCGAATCACAGAGCTGATACACACACTCACACTGGTGCTCTTACCTCTGGTGTTGGTCGCCATGTCTGCCACCTTCTGAAAGGCATCCAGGAAGGCCACCGCAGCAAGGACAGTCGTTCTAAATGGATCCAAATATGGGTTTCTTTAGCCCCGGTCTGATTTGCATTTACAGTCATCCAGTCAGTTATTTGTTTATCTTTATTTGTGTATTTATTTCCATCGGTTACTTACCGGAGTTGGGAATGAAGCTTGGTGGCCTTGGCGCTGAAGTCCTCCCACACAGGATAGGAGCACTGATAAAACACAAAGAGCAACACGTTAACGCTGGAAGATTGTTCATGCGTCACCATTTTTTCCGAGGAAAGATGATGTTTTCCATCCCTGTATGCCAATAAATGAAGCGACAAACACACCAACACACAATTACATAATCTGGAACTGAATTCATTCCACTTTACCCAGAACTTACTGAAGCGACTTTCTGAGCACAAGTTTGAATCACATTAGTGGGATTAGATGCCCCAAAATACAAATAATGCATTTTTTTCACCTCGCCCCTTCCCATTTATCACTTTTCTTCTCTGCTTATTTCTAGTTTGCTTGTTAATGCATTTCGATCAATGCAGCAATTACTAGTGGAAGTCTTTAAAGATCAGCGTATTTCATGTAGAACCAATCGATTAACTGAAAGAATCATCTGCACACTAAGAAAATAATTGATGGTTGCAGCCCTGACTTCACCATCACAACCATCATCATCACCATTTACACTCGGTTTGGAAATCACATTGTGTAAAATGCCACTCCCTATTCCCTCACAAAATCAACACACATTTTGCCAACCCCCAACCTTTTTTTGTATTTATTTTTTTTTATTATCCCTCAGAACATTCTTAATTCACCAAATCAGAAGCGACCCCTCCTTCCCTCCCTGCACCCACATAATCTATCTCCCCACACACCACCTACTCTACATGTAAGCCCACACGGGACACTTGACAGCCAAAGGCATCAAAGGCTTCGACTGGCGCTCCCATACCTGACCATCCCCCTGTTATGCTCCTACCCCTTTCTTCCCACTGCTGTATAGAACACCTCATTGCAAGCATTTATAACCTTTACACTTGATCAAGTTTAACCTTTAACCTCTCCAAGTGCTCGCAAATCGAACGGGCAGTGGCCGGTGTTTACACAGCATCAGTAAGAGGTCCTTCAGTTCACGCGAGGTAGGGAGATCAAGGAAATCTCTCATAATAAATACAAACATGAAGAAGACGGAAGGTGAAAGAGAAGAGCGGGAAGGAAATGTGTGTTTGTTTCAGGGGAGGGGGCATCCCGCCGTGATGTCAGACTGGCACAGACAGTAACGGCTGCACTCTTTGATCTGGCCTGTTTGATGTGGCTTAATTTGGTCTGAAATCACAGTCCTATTTCCCCTTGGTACCAAAAGCAGCTCCCTCCACCCCTCTCTCTTTCTCTCGCACACACACACACACACACACACACACACAAATACCATGTTCCCTCCCATTTCTGGCTGTTTTAAGTGCCCTGTGCTGCAGCTTAAGTAGTGTGGATGTGAGATAACGTGAAATGACTCCCTCCTCCTCCTTGAACACACACACACACACACACACACACGCAGAAGCAGCCGCACCTCATTAGCATTTTTCAGACATTTTAATCCAGTAAAAGGTCCTGGTGGCAAGTTAAGCGACCAAGTACTGATTGAGTGTTTGTTTGTATGTGGTTGCCTCGTCACACCTCGTGCTGCTCGCCCAATGACCATTTTCAGGACAAACATCTAAATATGCATTATTTTGAAAACAAGCTTTTCTATCGCTTGGGAGCTGTCACGTTCCATGCTGCATTGCGAGCGTGTGTGATTGTTTCTCTCTGCCAGAGAGCGAAAGGACCACAACCACCGAGCTCTCATGAGTGTGCGAGCAGTGGCCGAAGGGCAAATAGATCAGAGTCTGTGAGAGACGCAGAGCCAGAGACAGTGAGTGTGTGAAAAAGCTTTTGGTTCATATACTATTACATCACCATTTCCTGTGTCACAGAAAATCTCAGTGCGGCATGCATGATTACCGCTTGTGCACACATTATAGGCGCACTGAGTTCAGTTCCATGAGTGGATGTTGGAGTCTAAACGCCTCCTGTGTTTTGTCTGTAAGGCTGTGCGTTACATGCAAACATGGCACTTTGCTGCGCAGTGGGTAAAATGAGAGGGTTTTCTGCTTCACACTACTTTTCTATGAAGAAAAGCCAATCGTTTGCAGGGACAGGACATCTTAAAGCAGCTAAAGTTTGGCCAGTTACATCTCAGAGCTGATATGTATTTCATTCAAAGCCTTTGTGTTAAACATGTGAATAAGCTCAGTTCTTGGTCGTGCACAAGGGCAAACAGGATGAGCGATCCCAGCTGCAACCTCCTAATATGTGACCTCAGCTTCTGTGTAAAGCTCTTCTTCCTATCCACTGTCAGTCCCTCATCACCACAGAATTATGTTAATTTACCCCCCAACCCCCGACCCCCCAAATTCCTGCATGTCTGTTTTCCACTTGTCTTTCATATAGCGCTTTATAAGCTTGCATCTCCCCTCTATAATTGCGGCAGCAGCAGAAACCAACAGCACCATCTGAACCCCTGGCTTCATCTCCAAACGCTGGTGTCTTTGACAGAGATGTTTAAAAGATGATGTAACGGGTGATTTAGTGTCGCCATGGAGACATTAAGTGGGCTACACCTGAGTTTCAGGCCTCTGAACTCCATCTCAGATTTGTTCAATCAAGCGCAGACAGAATATGATGAAAAGCAGTGACATCATCTTCCCAATTTACCACTGCTAAAGTGGACCACAGTTTCAACATGTCGCCGGTAACAAGAAATCCACAAATATGAATGAGTCGAAATGAGATGGCCGACTGAACTCGTTTTAGTGTTCTTTTTGGTGCTATCTGCTGTCCTGCACACCCTTACTAGCAGTGTAAATGTTGCAAACAGCTGATTTACTCTCCACACTGAAGACAATGTTTTTTTTAAGCAGCTTCTGGTGCAAAGAGCAGCAATGTGTGTATACAAAAATAGAGGGCATGAGTGGGTGTTGATCCCTGTTTTCTATGCAAGCATCCAACCATCGCACAGGGACCCTTCCAACTTGATGATAATCCCTCATCCCTGACAGATATATATTGACTCCTCTTTGCCTATCACACTCTTTTTCCAGTAATCCTCCATTTCATCTGGTCCTGACACTGGACTCCGGAGTGCTGTCAACAGTCCACTGGCCTAGTTCTCAGAGTGCTACCAGTCCACCCAGTCTGTCCAGCGCTCTGTGGAGAGCCCCACTCCACTCACTACAGTGGATGAGAAGCTTACTGTCTCTTCTAGTTCTTTTGTTCCCTTTGTTTCCCCCACAGCAAGACAGAAAAACAGAGGAAATCCAGCAAGAGAGACAGAGGGAGAGGGAGGCCGTGTGGAGGCAGGCAGAGTGGGATGCAGGGATTATCCCGATTTTTTTGTTGTATAATCGAGCCAATTCACACGTTAAAAGGGAAACGCAGGGACCCAACAAAGAGGCTAATTTCACAGTTCTTCATGTGCATAATCGACTGACTTTTCAAATAGAAGATCAAACTCATTTTTATCAAGGTTGGGGATGGATGTTTAACCCACAGAGAAAAATACTACTTAGCGTTTCCCTCCTCCAGGAAGAGTAGTTCACTCTTTTGTTTGGTCTGTGGTACAATACGCTATTCGCAATTGTGTCCATATATAATTTCCCCCGCTTTACTGATTGTTACCAATGAGGAGAAATTTTCATATTGTTCATATTATCGTTTTAGTCATCTCTTTCATTTTAGCATTTTGCTAAACACCATACAAAACTAAAGCTGATGAAAATCCCATTAGCTCATCAGCCATTTGATGGTGTCCAAAACGTCTCAGGATCACCATTTAAATTCATGAGGGTAATATGAATGTCTGTATCCAGCAACATGGCAGTTCATCTTATATTGGTGCCAAATAAACCATGCATTTCAAGGGGCCTAGATGCACAGAGAATTAGATGTTTTCTGGCCTTTTTGTATAGATTTTTGTATAAATGTAGTGCTCACCACAAGTGAACACCTCGACCCTTTTATGGCTCATCTTCTTTGTATCTTTCAGTCGAAATTTCCTATCAATCCATCCCAATTTTTTGTTTTGTTTTTGCGGGTGCAAAATGACAACACTTCATCCTCGGGTTTACTGTTGCAAATATCCTGATGGGCTTTTGATCTCTATTGTCTATTCGTCTCCAAGTAGATCCGAAGCAATTTTTCTCCAGTGCATAGCAAGAGACTCAGAGAAACTCAAACTGTTTCACAATTCCAACTGCATACGTTTTGAGTGAGAGGTGAAGCGTCTTCACTAACTTAAGTGAGTGGGTGTGGGTGAGTCCAGTTGTCTCTGCTAATTGCTAAAAGACACAATGATCTGAATGATTGAAAATATCCACAAACAAACTCAGAACTGAGAAACTATAAGTGCATGTTTCAAAGATGCCGCACTCGGTGGTAAAATAAGTGGCGTCATGATTCCCTCCACCATGCTGAGTAAAACATTTCTCCCGGCAGCATCAGTTAGCACTTTGTTTCAAAGGGGAAGAGATCATCAGCATGCAGATGAGGAGACAGAGGCTGCCTCGCTGCATAATTGATGAAGTGCAGCAGCTAATTCCAATCTAAACACAGTGATGAGGGGAAAGACGAAACCATCTGTGTGTTGCTGTGTCTCCGCATTGCAAGGCCAAGAGATCGTAGACGCCCTATCGGTGAAATATCTGTGTCATGTTTGAGTAAAATGATATTCCTGGATGTTGTTTGCTGGTCGCATCGCAGCAGGAATGAAAGATAATAGCATTAAGTTTGGATGCAATGTTGACGTGTTGGTGGCTTACAATCCAATTCGGCAAATTGACTTTGATTTACTTCTCATTTTATTCATTATGATTCATCTACAAAAAAATAGTAACATATCACAAATGTGTACCCACATAATGTGACATGATTCGTGAAGCAACACCAAGTAAAATGCCAAAGTAAGTAATGTGGATGAAGCTTGGTCATATAGCTTTCGGCAGCGTTTCACAAATAAACATTAATGCCAGGAGCAATACAAATTTAAACACACGTCAAGAGCGAGGTGGGGCCACCGCCATGTTTTATTTTACGGTATGTTCACAAGGAGCCATCAATAACCCGGCCTGTAAAAGGCATGAAGATGACACTTTGCTGTTTCCTCCTCTCTCCTCTCCACCGTGACCTGCAAGTTATTATTATCAGCACTCCTCTAATCGTGTAAAAGGGCTGTTGATGCATGCTGAAGGTGCGTCTGTCACACCACTTAATGTAAGTGACGGCGACTGTTACTGTGACCCCCAGCACTTAGAGAGATATTTATGAAGGGAGGAGGAGGAGGAGGAGGAGGAGGAGGACTTTGATGCCCCGGCCCTGATGAAAACCAAACACATAAGACCGAATGTCCCAAAAAGCCACGACTCAGCAGGGCTGGTGGGAATTAAAAACATGCTTGTCTACAAATAAGGAACATTTTAAGACTTCTTTTAAAGTGGTTTCAGTCATTTATGGCTTTGGCGGGGGTTGCTGCTGACCTCCACAATTAGTGTGTGGATGGGACTCTAACAGCATCATACCAGGAAGGAATAAAATTAAAGCTAAATGAAGCTGTGTGAGGCTCTGCAGATCTTTCCTCAGATTTTCAGTGTGACAACAAAGTAATAAAGCAACATTTACACAAGGAGATGATTATCTAGTCTCCCCTTTCCCCTTAAGACTCATAATACAAATTTACAAAACAAACATCAACATGACGTATCTACTCTCTTTCTCCTCAGTTTAATTCTAATCAGCTCATAATATTATATCACAGCAGCTTTCAATGGACGTCCGCTCGTTACCGGCAACAGGTGTTAGTGAGCTGTTGCAACTTTTAATCTGTGACGTTCTCTGGACTACGTGATTATCAAAAAACCTTTCGTGGAGAATATGTCAGCATTTAGAGTCTGTTCGACTGCATCCAATTGGCTAACAACAAAACAAAACAAAACATAGCAGAATAAGTGGTGGCTACCCTTAAAAAGGTGTCTCATCCAACTTCTACTTCTAAGGTATTCTCATTATTAGGTATTAAAAAGCAGATAAACATAAATAACAAAATTCTCTGAAATGGCGACAGAATATTTAGAGTGCGCAGAACAGCTTCTTTTTTAAATATATAAGAGAATATTGATTTGCCAGGTTCATTGTCATGCTCTTTCCCGGGCCTGTTCATAATGATCTGTGTGTTTTACAGCGAACAGCTGAGTGTGATGAGAAGGCTTTGACAGGTCTGACAAAGGGTTCAGTGAGAGAGGCCATCTTGGCTGGCTCCCAGAAGCCTCTCTGCCTCCCAATGACCAGTCCTCCCCATTCATCTCTACTGGCCTTAACGAGCCCCCAGGCTCTAACAACCACTGAGATTTTATCAAGCTCTAACAAGAGAGGGATGCTCCTTTTACTTTCTACTTATTCTATGATCCTGTGAGCAAGGTGGCACATTTTGTTTGTGAGACGTTTTTATGTGAAGAACAGGTTATTCTGGTATATATTTGGGTATTTTCTTTATATACAAGAAGTCAAAGTAATCTAAGGGCCTGAATCATCAGCATTTATAGCAGCAAATGTTTGAACACTTGACTGAGTACAAAACATTTTGACAGTGCTGACCTTTGAAATAAAAGAAATCATGAATCAAAAAGGAAACACAGCACCCAGTTTTAAATTAACATTACAACATCTTCAATACATCTTTCGAAGACTGACCAAACTGCTGTTTCATTTTAGGCCTGGATATTGTGTATCTCTTGCATATTACTGCCTATTTGACACCTAACAGACCCAAGACTTACTGCCTTTATCAACATGTTCTTTGTCCAAAATCATCAGCAATGGAAGGATAACGGTGTTCGCTTCAATCTTGATATGTGAGGTAACATCTCCCAAAATAATAGCAAAGTCATTTTCTGCTTTTCTAATGTCTCGGCCCTAAACCATTTAAGTCTGGATAGATTTAAAAACACGCAGAAAAAAGGGCCTTTTGTTTTCACGCTTACACAAAAGCATCGGGAAACTTGCTGCTGGAAAAAAGTCCATGATGTCAAGGGAGAATTCATTTGAAGTTGAGTTAGCATGACCTCACTTTCTATTTCGGAGATGGTTGATGGAATCAGCACACCGCGGGCATGGAGCAGCGCCCCCAAACCATCTTTCTCTTGACACGCACCCCGCTCACGGGTGTAAACAACAGCGCTGTGATGGGATGGGAAGTCCCCCCAGACCACACAGACACAAACCCACTTCAGAATGGACTAATGATAGGCCACAGAGCATCTTCAGTGGTGCCGCATGGCGCAGAGTCACAGGACGTGATCATCGCAGCCTTTTAGAGGGATCTTCAACAATGAGCAGTGTCTGAGAGGATGCTGACCAGTTTACTTCCAGTTCCCCTGCTCCGTTGATGTCCTGTTCTCATTTTCTGCTTTAATGAGGCAGCAGTGAAAGCCCCAGACCACTGATTCACTGAAGTTTCCCTCGCTCGCTTCAAAATAGATTGATTTTAGTTCCCTAATTGTAGGAACATTACAAAACCAAAAACCAAAATCAAGTGTCTGTGTGTTGAAGAGTTTGGCATATAATCAGACAGGAGTTCATTCAGGTGGCTGCTCAGAAGCTCACTCGGAGCTTGTCAAACACCTCTTAGGGAAAATTTGCTTCTCTTTTTTAGTTTGACTTGTTGGTTTCAGCTCTGCAGATGTTTACAGCACGTATTAAGTATTTATTTTTTTAAGTAGCTTATTTACTGTTAAAACAACCAGTGCACTTTAGTGGATATATACCCCAAATTCTGTCTGACAACCTATCAGAGGCAGGGGAGGAAAATTAGGATTAACACTAAAAAATATACACTAAACCAAGAAAGATCAAAGCTGTAATACCTCGCTCATTTTTGACTGATTATGTTAGCCTGCTGTTTTTGGTGCCCTGTTCTTCTCTTTTCAGCAGGATTATATGTGGAGAAGCAGAGCTTCATCTGAGGGAGAACCCATTAAATGTTTGAACGGCAATGTTTAATATTTCTTGGCACCGTGTTGGAAGGATTGAGTGGGCAACACCATACGGAGTGGAGGAAGGTGCTAAATTGACACAAATTTTACTCTTCACACACATGCACTAGCCAGAATGTAGACAATTCTATCTTGTTTCACATATCAGCAGGACTCTTGTCTCATTTACAACAAACCATCAGACATGAGCTGAGGACATGACGCAAAGCATCATCACAATGGTAAAAATCTCTGTCAGAGCTAAACAATGTCTTCAATTATGACGATGACATCATGACGATGAGGCAGATTCATGAGATTACTGAAATACCCCAAGCAACCATGAACCAGTCAGCATCAAAGGAAACCAGCTTCATGGTGTGCTCTACTCTTTCTGGAAGCAGAAAACTTTGACCTAACAAACTTACTCACAAACCTATTGATGATTACTTTGAACTGACTTGCCCTAAGTCCTGATTTGACCTGGCAGTCACTTTCTTGACTATTTCAAACACAGGGTGGATGTTAGATGTGAAATAAAACACCCTTAATATGTAGCTAATTATAAAGCAATTAAAGAAAAAAATATGCAGATGACGTCACCAGGCTTTCTTGCTTTGTTTACCTGCATCAGTGGTAACAGACTATATGTTTTTAATTGATGGGCAATATCAATGATAAAATAAATATCAGAAAAATAACACTATCAAATCTCCTCTGCTAATGTTGTGTTACCAACTCATAAAGGACAATACAAATTACATGAGAAATCTGTATAGTAGACCAGAAGCAATTTCATCTTAAAATAAATGGGGAAAGATTTTGTGATTTATGATTTAAATATTACACTGTTTGCATATTAAGGGACATAACAGCTGATCAGTGCTGTACTTTATTATCACACCCCACTTTATTAATGGCTTGGATTTATATATTTATTCCATCCCACAGCTTCATATATCCAAGTAACTATGGCATTGACCTCTGTGTCTCATCATATTACCCCTGTGTGACCTGTGAGTGTGTGTCCTGGGGGGGGTAATTTACTAGCCAGTTCCAAAACATAGCCTCCAGGGAGCGACGCTGTAGACAGCGACACTGTGCGCTTACACACACAAAACACACATTCACAAGATGTGTGAGCATGAGTTAAGGTTCCATATATGCTGTGTAAAATGCTAACTATCATGCTAAACTAAAAATAAAAAGATCATGAGCCTCTAAGCATTTCCCACAGTGGAATCTTATCTTGAAAAGCACCAAAACCGCGTATGCATTTTTTTTTACACATGCAAGGAGCTACTGGACGCCTTGGGAAACTACTGAAAAAGAAAGAGGAAGGGAGGACCTGGCAGGAGGACAGAAAAAAAAGAGGAGGGTGAAAGGGGTAAAGAGGAAGGAAAAGTGCTTTCTAAACTGCACAAACGCAATCTGCTGACGTTTGCATAAGACAACTTCACTCAGCTCCTGCAAATGCATAAATGCCTAAAAGGACCATGACCACCAGTAGAGATAAAAGCATGATAATAAACTGTAAATTATGATAGGCTAATAAAAAGTTAAGTATAGCAATAACAGATATAAACCACCATAATAGGATATAGATTATAGTCGTAAACCATATCCAAATAATCTGTGGTACTTTATATAGTGTAATAATAAGCTAATAATAACATCCTGTTGGTTGTTCACTTCCCCACTCACTAATATGTATCGCCATCTTCCACCAGATCGGCCTTATATCATATGAGAAAAAGGAGGCTTGTAAAGAAAGAGAGAGTTGTGCCAAAGTTCTCGGTCACAAGTTGAATCAACCCAGACTTTCACGCACTTGTAGCACCATGAACATTTGGTGACAGAAATACAGTCATGGAATCACATCTGTATCAGAAGAATATCTATCAAAATTTTCCCATCACCTATAATCAGTTATTCAAGGGTAATACTGCTAAGTCCTTACACTGATTAACCTGGGAAAGATTGGGTTTGATTATTAGTGGATATTTTCACTCTTTTTATAGGTGAATGTTGTAGAAAGAATATACTCAATTTCAGTTGGGCAAAGAAAGCAAACTGCGCATCCACCATCCTCACACTGCTGAATGGTGACGGCATCAACGTGTGATCCATAGCAGACTGAAAAGGATGGCTGATGCGAGTGCCACTCTGAGTGCCTGAGGTCATCAGTCCAGGGTCACGATCACTGTGGAATCACCCATAAAAAGCAAGCGCATTTCACAGTCAGATGGTCCGCTGAGTCTTAATGCAAATTTGATGAAAAATTGGGATGTTCTTTTAAAACTATTTTTATTTATTCATTTACATTTTTTCAAAAGGGGTTCTTTGTCATCTTCTGAGACAGAAAACTCCATTTTAGTGTGAATATTTTAATAGGTTTGTGATTTTTTTTATGTATATTAGTCACATAAAAAAAAGTGAAACAAGAAATTTGAATCTGGATTTATTACTTCATCATATCTCTATGCAAATGTATACTTATTTTTCATACACACCACTATGTATATTGTGAATTCAGTGTAACTCTGTAACTAGCCCTTATCTGTTTCCAAGAACTACTGAGAGACAAACAACTCATTTGTCTCCTGTACCCAATATTTCCACCAGCTGAGCTATAAAGACGGATTTAAGGTGATGAGCGATGCTGTGTGTCGGGGCTGATGATGTTTCACATCCACTCTCAGCCCTCCCTCCTCCTTTGGGATTTGGGACTCCCACCATTTCAGACTGGGGAAGTAGTGCTTTTTGGACCAGGGTGTTGTGACCCATATATTTTCTGAGTAAACTTGATAACATTAGAAACTTCCTGACTAATAGATGAAAACAGAGACAGTGAGAGAAAGGCCAGCAGGGAGGAAGACAGAAGCTGCAAAGATTGTCCTCAGGAGCAGGTTGAGGACTCTACATCACACACTTGTGCTGTTTTAGTGTCTGCGTTAGTGTCATTTCGGTGCCAAACGTTAGTGATGTTGTTCTTCAGTCTCGTGCTCGAGGGGAGAATTATGATGATCTTAATCAACACATTGATGTCTAATCAAAAGGATGCCATCAGCCTTATCTGAGAGAGCCGACTAACACCGCAGCTTTCCCGAGGCCACAGTCTGACACCATGGAGCTCCGTGGCGGACTGCATCTAGCAGGCAGCGTCTCCACGTCAAAAAAAGAGCCACTATTGATTAGACAAAAACTGCTCAAACATTCATGTGCTTTTGAGAAGACTGAAGAGGAATCTGCCAATACCCTGAGCCGGCCGCAACCTGCTGCAGATGCTGTGTCATAGGTGCTGATGTTGCTATGCAACCAAAGTGAACAGCTTTCAGAGGGATTCGCAAGTCGGTTGTCATCACAAAATGGTTGTGTTTGGCAGAGCAATGATGTCCCATCAGCATCAGCATCAATCTTCAACAAAGTACAGATGAATTCAACTATTCATTCCATCAGCAGTCAGTGCTCTCTCACAATGCACTGACTAAACCAGAGCCCACAACTGGACTAAACTGGATAATTAAAAGGAAACAAATATCGACTTCTATAAATACTTGAATATTTGTGCATTAATTACTTAGAACTGGTAGAGCAACAGCCAATAGTCCCATTTCTGATAACCGTGTAACAACAGAAAATTCCCTGCTGCCCCAATCCGCGCTGACCCACTGAGGGACAGAAGAAGGCCACTGGCAAAGGAAAAAAGTGCAGGCTTGAAAGTTCTTTAAAGATGGACTCTGCACATGTACCCTGTTTACTGGATGAATCATTCTCACTTTAAATTCAGACTCATACCCATAGTCGATCTGAGGCCCTTTCAAACAATCTGATCCAAGTGTCGGGTTTTACTGCTGGAAAAGGAGCCCTTTGATGTGTGCATGTGATGGACCTCACTGATGTATCATTTTCTCAGACTCCCACGTCTCTCAACGTAACAATAGAAATCCAATAATCTCCCTTTATAGCACAATTAGAGCGAAGCATTGGCTGTGACCTCCAGGTTTTAGGGCCGTGAAGATGGCAGTTAAAATGTGAAAGCATCTGAGATGGATAAACCATCTTTCCTCTCTGTTTTAAAGCCTTACAGTCTACCTGTGTATCACCCAGAGAGAAGGCACTTCAAAGACACACACAGCAACATTTAGATGGAGCCAGACAAAGGGAGTGACAGGCAAACAGAGAGGATGCAGAGCCCCATGGGCGTCTGACAGGCAGACATATTGACAGAGACACCATCACCAGCCATTTGATGGAGGCTTTCACTCCAGTTGCAGCAGCAGCACGCAGCTTTTGGCAAGGGTGGGTGGGTGGGTGGGTGCCACCAGAAGCTGCAGAATCTGTGGCTGGGGGACTCTGACGGACAGAGGCAGAGAGACAGAAGCAGGCACACAGACAGACAGACAGAAAGACAGAAAGACAGGGAGGCTTGTCTGAGGGCTGCGCTGCTTCTCACGCCTTCATGTTTTCCTGCCAGATCAGCCTGACAGAAAATCAATGACGCTGCACTCTCGTGGAGACGCACAATGTCCATTGAGCGGACTGAATGTGTAATGTCAGGTCTGCGTCTTCTCTGAGGATGGGTTTTGGGTGGTGGGGGGGGGGGGG
>CAESWR010001107.1:83758-97196 GCA_903171835.1 Mullus surmuletus | reverse complement strand
GCTGTCGAACAGTTCCTGTAAACTCTATCAACATTGCCTCTGTACGGATCGATTGGCCTTCTGTGACTCAGCCTCCAATCATCCATTCATCTGTATTAACGCGCGTGTGTGTGTGTTTGCGTGTGTGGGTATGCTGTCGCTCCCAGGAACTTCTATCTCCAGGTCCTGGGAATCAAACACAGTAGCAGTGGGTAAACACAGCTGCGGTGGTGTGGGAGGGGTGATATATATGTTTTATGTGGTCATGGTCAGTTTAACCGAGAGTGACATGCTGCGATCAGAAAAGAGAAAGGCAGGATGAGACGACTTGCTCACAAAGGACAGAAGAAAGGGGAGTTTCGATATTACACCCAAGATAAGTGGGCGGAGATGTTGAGTACATTTTCTCTCACTCTCCAGTGTGAACACCGAAAGCTACAGGGACTAACACAAGTGTCATGTATAGGTTCTAAATACAGCACGTCAACTCAATGATTTTGATTTTGGTGATTACACTTGCAAAACCAGAAAGAACTGATTGCATTCTGGGAGATGATCATGGAGCACCACTAAGATTTTGTAGTTTATCTTTATAGTTTTCATTCATTTCTATGTTGATTTCACATTCACTATCACAAATGAATTTACCGGTATTATTTACTTACGTACCTACTTACTTACTTACTTATTGAGATGCTTCTATGACAACGTGCTGGGCTGAACACACACAGGTTTTTTAGCCAACAACGTATGTACGTATTTACGTACTTACACAGTACGTATGTACAGTGTTGGGGTTAACGCACTACAAAGTAACGGTTTGCAGTAACAATATTACTTTTGGGGGTAACGAAATAAAGTAACGCACTACACTGAAAATATCGGTAACTAAATTACTTTACCAAACAATAGGAACGAGCTTTGTGGTTCGTGCGTCCCTGCTGCCTGTCCGTCTGTGACAATAGGCAGGGTTTCGACGCTCATAACGATTAATTCCATGTTTTTTTTTATTTTTTATTGATATCGAGCCTTTGGACCAGCGCCCAGCTTGTCTCGGTACACTCTGACAGTCCTTTGCTTGACAGGATTCATTGGTCTTGGGTGTTTTTTTGTCACTGTGTCGTCATCTCGCAGCCTTCCTATCGAATGTAAGCAAAGAAAGTTGCCTGCGAAGATTACACTTTCCAACCCACAATGCATTGCACGAACATGTGGCCGTTCAAGTCCTATAGAGAGATCGATTACAGTAAATTAAAACTGGAAAGTAAAGTTATAAGTAGGTAAGTTACTTTTCAAATGCAATAACTAGTAGAGTAATCTCATTACAATTTACAGAAGTAACTAGTTTCTAGTAATGAATTACTTTTCATGAGTAACCACCCCAACACTGCGTGGGTACGTATGTATGTATGTATGTATGTATGTATGTATGTATACCATTATCTGAAGCGCTATCATGGAATGATACATTCAAGCGGTGCATAATAGCATTTTATTTATTGCCATCAGCAATAAAAATAAGTGAAATAATATCACAGCAGGGACCATGACCAAAGCACTGCACTGAAAAGAGACACAGCAAACAAGAGTCATGACGTCAGCCTATCTTCTCCTATCTCCTGGCACTCAGTACTGTGACGAGAGGTAAACGAAGCCCTCGTCCCCCATAGTTAACATAGATGCTCAATCCTCAGTATAAACAAACAAGTACGTAAAAACTTGGCTGCTTGATGAAGAACTGTTCTCACTGGAGCGCTCCCCTTTCACAAATTGAAACTATCCCCTGATCTGTCCTGCTTCTCGCCCAACAGGGTGGACACCAACTCTGTTTGGGTAACACCTACAATAAAAGGTTTCATTTTTAATTTCCAGGGCCTCTAAATACAAAGCAGGTGTGTTACTAATCTCTGAAAAATGTGTAATGTTGTCAAGGACCTAGAAAACACATAATTGCTCTTGAACAACACTATCAATCTTTCTATAAAAGTAGCTGTCACCTCTGTATATATAGTAAATAAGTCATTTTGAAGTGAAAGTCTTCAATTATTTAAAGACCAATTAGTCAAACCACAGAGCTAACGCAGTCTCATTAACTGATACACAAGCACACAGCAGGAGTGGATTCGAACGTACATAAGGAGATTAAATAGATGGGATATAAACAAAACCAAGACAAGCAGATATCTTTTGTGCATCTTAAGAGGTTCTGTGGTCTCTTTTATTTGGGGTTGAGCCCAAATGAAAATACAAGGATATTTTGTGTGAATTTTTCACATATACAACCAAAGAACAGAATTACTTAGAGTACATTAGCTCTTGAGTACATGTTATTTGAGGTTTATTTCATAAAGTCGTGTTAATTGATTCATATAATTGCAGACATTTCCTTGTTCCCTACAGTCCCATAAAGGACCAATGATGACGATGTCAGAGAGGACGTTGGCATGATAGCATCTTCCAATAACTGTAACCAGGAAATGAGTCAATGTCACCACGGAGACCAGTTTCCAGTGTCAGCCAAGTTGAGGGCACGTAGAAGTACACACACACACACAAGCAAGGATGCAGACAAGCAAGAAAGGACAATAAACCTCATGAACTTGGAAGAGACACAGAGTGGCGAGAGCCGGTTTCTGATGGACTTAAGAAAGAAGGAAGGGGAAACATGTTAGTGTGATGAAGAGCACTAGTCAGAGGCCAGCTCACAAAGACTAAATCCATGGAAAGTGCCAGAATGAACAGAGTTTTGGAGCTTGAACTGTGCCTCAGGGTTCAATCAAACAATGTTTTATAAAGCAGGCTTCCTACAATGTTGGTGAAACTTTATTTACAGTCAGAGCAGTTAATTTTGCTTGGTAAACATCTGTTTCTAATCAGTGATTCCCATCTGTTAAGGCCACACTAGAGTTTTTTCTTCTATCATCGTCTGTCCAAACTACATCTTGCTTCTTCATGTTTTATCTCTGATTCATACGGCCTTATTTTTCCTTGTGCTGCCTCAATGTGAAAGCGTACATATGAAGTTTGGTGCCTCTGTGGAAACACAAGATGGCAGATGTCACAGGCAGCTGACACGATGGCTTTATGTTTCAAACAGCAATACTAACGCTTCAGATCAAGATTTCAATTGTCAAAAAATCCTGAATACTGGTCCTTTACATGGTACAAATCTTGGGTTTCAGAGACATGTAAATGCTCAGCAGGTTTACAAACAACATCAACAATAAAACAATGAACATCATATCAGTATAAATCAAAGTCAAATTAACAGCACCACATGGCAACAGACAGTTGCAGATTGTTCATGCATCAGAAATTATGTTATTTGTCTGCATTCCAAAACCCAAACTACTGAATAATTCCGCTGGATGAAAAGGGCTAACTATTGTGGTTATTACAGAGCTGTTCAATTCACAAGCCCCACTCTTTCTTTGATGTCTTATCCATCAATCTCTAGTGTAGGTTGATGTTACTGTAATTGCTGCCTCCTCCTCATCTGTCGCACACGAATACATGGATATACACATACGCATGCTCACACACAATAAACACCCGGAGTTTTATGTTTCATTTTATTCTTTCATGTCTCATTTATGTAAATTACACGACTTCATCAGATCCAGTCTGCCTACCCTGCCTGTCTGGCGCTCTCTTGTGTTTCCGAGGATTTCCATATGCGTCGGGTAATTACATCGAACCATTCAGCCCACGCTCAGGGACAGTGCTGCACCATGGGTGGTAGACTGGCAGCAGTTCACTGGAAGGTCAACAAGTAAACAAGTGTATCACCTTTCAAATTATGGTGCTGCCTGCTCGGCTTATCATTCAGTGTGTGTTACTGTAGTTTGTTAATACACGTTCGTCTCTCTCTGTTTCTGTGTGCGTGTGTGTGTGTGTGTGGCCGAGAGAAGTAGAGGCTCATATTAAGCCATGCTAAGGTACTTTTATGCTGATTGATCAAATCCCAGGAGGCGTGTGTCCCCATCACTGCTAGTGACCGAACAGTTAAATTCGATGAATATTTCCCCTGAAGGGATCAATACTATAATTCAGTGACCATTGGCTAATTCTCACTCAGCGAGGACCAAAGGCAAGGTTAAAGGCCCAATGAAATGAAAAAGAACATTTCCTCGGTTTTCGTTCAGTGTTGCTGTGTTAAAGGTTCATATTTCTGCCATTACTTCAATCTTTTCTTTCCTCGACCTGAGTATTTTAACATCACAATCGTTGTTTTTTGTCATCATGGAAAACACTCTCACTATTAAAAATAGTATAAATAAACTAACCCCATGCAAATATTATGTGTGTGCATGTTAAAATTAGCTAAATATAGTGAATATTGTAGGTATCGCAGAAATAATGATCTACATTCTACAATGCACTGAAGCAAATATGTCAGGATCACCAGAGTTATTACTGTTCCTCCTGAAGGGGAAGTGAGTATCCTGTCTGTCCAACCAGCCATGGATCACTTCACTAACTTCTTTGGTGGCCCTCAAGATTGGGTGGATTGGGTGGATTGGGTGGATCACTAGAGGCAGTTTGCATCTAAAGGGGGGCATCCATCCAATTCAAGCCGTGGTTGCTGTTTTCCATCTCATTGATCATCTTGCAAATCCTTCAGGGGGTTCCCAACCTCCGGAGGTGAAGCCGCTGACCCCGTTCAATCTATTAGATCAGCGAAGCTCAAAGCACTAAAACTGAAAGATCTACACTCGAAAGTACAACACTGAGTAGTTTTACCTCTATCATTATGAATACCGTCATTAAATACTCCCCTATATAATTAAATACTCTGAATTTTCAACTTCTTAATCATGTTCTTTAATATACAGTTTATGTATTTATATATTTGTGCTGAAGAAAAAACAATCTAGGGGGTCCAAATGAGCACTGGAGAAACTGCATTTAATCAAAACCAACTGGATGGGAAAGGTTCATGCATGGGATTATTGACTGACTAACTTTGTAACATAGATCCTAAGGAAGTGATATGTATTGAATTCCAGTCTGGTTTCAGTCATTGATTTACTAAAGTTGTTAATCAATATTCATGGGTTTTAGTTGCCATTGCTGATACTCATTACTTATGACATATTAGTAAATAAAGTAATCAGAACTACCCACCAGAGTTTTTGCAAAGATTCTTTTTCCTGTGTGTTTTTGGTTAAGTGGTGGATTTCAGTAACAAGTCCAGGGGCCTCATCCCCTCACCAGTATGAACTGTCTTTCCAATGACAGCCACAAGGGCAAAGTGCACAGTCATGATGGATTGGAGAGTCAGACAGAAACACAAGGGGAGCCCCGGGGAGAAAAGGGACGTTTGGGGGAGTGCAGGAAAGAGGGCAGACAAAAGAATGAGGGCGGAAGGGGAAGAGTGGCTTATTATCTGACCACTGCCGTTCCAGATCAGCTCCTCTGAAACTGCAGGTTCTCAAGCGAAATGACAAATGATTTCGCTTCAGCTTAATACTTCCTCCTAAGTACTATGCTCTGTCTGTGACCTTTTTGCCCCGTCTTGATAGAGATTTGTTCTTTTTCATTTTCATCACCATCTCTGTATTTCACTGCAAACAGAAACCTTGACAGAGTCCGTGAATTAGATATATATGAGGTCAGTGCAGGTTCACTAATAGAAATGATGAGCATGTTATTAAAACGTGTTGAAGTAGTACCAAACTACAGTTACATTGTGAATGTGAAGTGTTTAAACAAAAGTTGTGACTTTTTCATTTATCTGCGGTTGAATTATAGCTGATTGATTCATTTATCGGTCGGTGTGTCAACATCACTGAACAAACATGTCAAACTCACCATGTAGCAGCCGGGGAGTCAAACCATTCTACTAAAGCAGTGTAATAGAAGGTCTTTTTATCGGCTGTGGTGATGGAGGAATTAAAAGTCTTGTCAGGTAGTGAGGGTAATTAAGCGACACAAAGAAGCATGCAGCTTTTTTAATTTGGGTGGTGCTTTTTTCAATAAATTGAGCAGGAAATGTTAATTTGATTATGATAATGATAAGGAGGAAAGTGTGTTCTCAAGCTTTTTTTTTATTGTTTGTTCATTCGGCCTCGGTTCCTCTCCCATCCTCCCTTCTTTTTGGAGCACTGCATTTCTCTCCATTCAGCTATTGCTATCATTTTAAATTGAAGTTGATTGTTTGTATTCTTACTCTGTGCAACTGCCACAGTGGGCAGAAGGAGGAGGCGGTGCGGTGGAAGTTTAGAGGTGTCAGACAGGCAGAAGGAGGAAGAGGTTCAGCTGACATCATCTCCTTCCTCTTACAATTCTGTGACTACGTGCTGCTACTGAAGCAAGTTATTTTTGGAAGATTATTTTCTCTGGCCAAAAACAAAGACATAAACTTATAAATGGCCACTTTGACAGTGAAATGTCTAAATCAACAAGGTACTAATGCTTAATTACCACTTGAAGGCACAAGAGTTAAAAGGATTGAGTATGTGTATGTGTGTATTCATGCGTGCTGTGTGTGTTGTGTCTGGAGGATGGGCTGTGTTTGGACGGGAAAATATGTAACAATGTTAGTCACAACCCTGCCCACCATTTTTCACACCTCAGTGATGTCAAATACTGGAAAACAATCAAGCATGACGCCAAATCATGTCAGCATCTGTTCCCATGAAACTAAGTTTACCAGAAACCTGAAGCAAATGGCTCGCCACCAAGTCTGAATCATGACATTTTATTTCAGAGGAACCTGTCCAGTCGTCCAGGCTGCTGAAGCACAGAGACCTTCTATAAAGCAAATGTGACCTTAAGGAATCAACCAGCATTGTAAAATTTGCCCTGTGCTTAACAAAATGTATTTCTACTCTCTTTTTAACCACCCCTCACCTTATTCAACACAAAACACTGTGAAACCACTACTGGCCTTTGTATTTATTTTAAATAAACATTTAGCAATATGTTAAACAGTGTGATCTAAAGATGGTAATTGTCCAACATTGTCCAAGACCTCCACACGTGTCCATAATATTTTCACCATTGTCAATGACCTACTTGACTGAGACCAGAGACCTACTGGGAGAGTAACTCTGGTGGTTAAAAGTCAAGTGAGAAGTACACTCATTTCTTCATAGATCAGGATGCACTCTGACTTCTGTTTAACGCCAAGGAGCGGCCATCTGCTGGCCACGGAAAGAATGTTCCTTGAATTCTGTGATGATTTCAGCATTGGTACTTACTGCTCTTGTGCACATCTGTGCATACAATTAGAATACTAACTGTATACTTTTATTTTTGTAGGTGCCCGGTGATTTGCTTTAGAAGTCAGAACTCATCACAGGTGCAAACCTCGCAAACAAACTTATATTGCATTTGTGTGTGTTCTTCCTTCTGGCTGTTTTGCAGCATCCATGTGCTCAGCTGAACCTATCAGCAAAGATATGGCTAATGATATTGTTAGCCAAAATGGCGCATCAGGGAAGGTCAGAGATCCGGTCACAGCCTTTATGTGAAGCAGCCATCCGTGAGTCTGCACTGGCGAGTGTAACGCAGAGGCATCCATCACAGTCAGTTGGATCGGTCAAACACATGGGCTGCAGAAACATCACAGAGATGAAGTCATCATATTCAATTGACAGTCCATGACCTCTGCAAACAGGGCTATAGACGAATATCATTCTAGGACCCAATCATATGCATCTATAAGTAGCCATTTTTATATTTTTTTCTTTATCTGCTGTCTATTGTTTATTTTGCTGATTTTATTTCATTATATTGTTCTTAATAACTTCCATATTGTGCTTGATCTTAAGCGCTCTATACTTTGCAGCTGTGAATGAATGGCAATTTAGATTAATAAAACAGAGTTGATTTAAAGAAATTAATCTACAAAATGCAGTTTCTGTTCTGTTTTTTTAGCTGACTCTACAGAAACACATGTGATATCAGTTCAAAGCGAACACATGCGCCCACACATGATACAGATCCTGGTACAAAATATGTCTCGTGCGTGTCAAGGGCTGATACAGATCTCTAAGAAAACCACATATGTTTCTGACGGTCAGATAACAAAAGGCAGACGGCTTCAGCTGACTGAGAAAGGTTGGTGATCTGGAGCTTGTTTTCAGGAGTGCCCGTGATTTGTGGAAATGCAATTGTGGGATTCAAGAAGACGATTTTTCTCTCTGTTTTTCAGTCTTCATCAGAGAAAGAAATGGGACGACAAACACACCTACTGAAATAAAGGATGTAAGGAAAACAAGTGAAGCAGAGCAAAACATGACAAAAGACGGAAAGGAAATAGTGAAATTGTGTACGTGTGTGGTACCAGCAGAAAGTGCTTAGAGGGGTTAAGAGGGTTTTTAAAAGGTGACCAGATGGGTTTAGACCACAGAGCGACATGCTCTGCAGCTGGTCATCAGTAACCGCAGACGGTGTTCGGATCAATTGGTTTTGAGGTTTCGCCTCCCATCGCAGCCTGCTGAGCATCTGGTCACAGCGGCCACGTGGATTTACCAACAGCAAACTATCTGATTAGGGGAGCTTTATTAAATATCCAATGAAAAGGAAATAAAATACTGCCATCGGCACAAGCCTCTCTATGAAAATACCTAACTGAAAACAGAGCAATCGTCCGTGAAGCTTATGCACCCAGCTTATCCGTCTAAATTAGGCAGCACGGAGCTGGTTTGAAATTTAAAAGAGCATCGAGTTTCGACTAAATCAGTATACTATTGAAACGTAATCCTTACTTTTGCTCAGGAAGAGTGATGAATTTGAAAAAAAAGAAAGAAAAGAAAAAAAAAACAACTTCAGGCCGGCGACCTTGGAACTAAAACTTCAAATGCAAAGGCCCAAAAGTCTAAAAAGGTCACAGTCATGTAACACATTCAACCATCCAACCAGCGAGTGAACTTGCCTCAGCATTAGAGCTATGTAGCTGCTCTAAATCAAAACAAAGTGAATATTTGATCACATTGAATAGTCAAATGCAACAAACGTCACTCACTCACACTGTTCTTTTTGTTGTGGGCCGGCCACTACAGGAGACTATGGATTAAATGTTACAGCATTACTATTTGGGTTTTTCCAGCCCAGCAGAGAAGGAGGAAATGCCAAAACTTTCAAAATGTTGCACTGTTTTTGTATCTGGAACAGTATCATAGTGTATTAATGGGCTATTTACCAAGAAAGACAAAAATAACACCAACAAAAATGTTTGGCAGGAAATTCAAATCACTGTATTCAAATGAACAACACTGGTGAACAGCATCCAAAGTAGGATCAGTATCAATTCCTTTTTATCATTGGAAAAAATTTCTTCTTAAGTTTTATTCTTGAAATCCATTAAAATGTGTAATTATTTCCAACTGATATAATGAAAAATTGTGTTTGAATTAGTGTGGGACTGAAACAATCTTTGCTCAGCCCCCTCTCATAGATCTTGAAATGATTTATTTCATCACATATTGTCAGTCGACAAAAAGTTTTCTGTTTGTCTCACATCCGTGATCACAAATTGTTGGTATCCAAAGAAACACCCTCACGGTGTGTGTGCGTGCACAAACCTCATGGGTCTCAAACTTCTATCAGCTGACACATGAGTGACCACAACCAGTTTACACTGAGACAGGAAAAAGCTAATGAAATACATTTCTTTCTCCTGTATCTGTCTGCGTGCATTACCTTATACAGAGGCACGGCGGAAATCAGACGGAATTATTCATGTAGTGAGTTTCTCCACATCTTTCAGGAAAACCTCGAAACTCCTTCTCAGCAAGGTCTTGAAGCTCTTCATTGTTCCGCTACTTTCTGGTTCACACAGTGCTATATCTGTCACCATCAGACAACTGCAAGATGTAGCCAACAGGGAAAACACCACATGAGCTCAAGCGCGCGTGCTCACACGCACACGCACGTGCACGCACGCGCACATACACGCACGGGCAAGTCCCACAATCACAAGCCATTGTGTGTGACAGACAATATCCAATGTCCTGAGGGATATAGAATTCAGTGCAATTCCCCTGATGGGGAGCCGTGCCTTGTTTTGCTGTAACCCCTCTAACCCCCGACCTCTCGTCTGCTTGTGGTTATGATCTTACTTCTTCACATCCCGAGGCTCTACTTAGCATTCTCAACTTGCCTTTTCATTTAGCACTTTATGTTGTTTTGATTTAGTTTTCTTTCTCTCCGACCACAAAGCTCACGAGGAGTATTAGGCAGATGTGCGTCGGATCTGGACACAACAATAGTAAATTGCGATACCTGCCACACCTCTCACACAAACCTCAGAGGCGGAAACATTATAGGTTAAAGCTGTTAGTGCTTACAGCAATCTTGCATAGAAGGAGGAGAAGAATAGTTTGAAGTTAATAGCAGCGGACATGAATCAGACAGTGGGAGCCAACAATACGGCACCGAACAGACACCGACAAATGCAACTTACCATTGACTGACTAAAGGTTGCACCAACATGTGCCATGTTGCACCATACAAACTGCGCTGGTGATATCTTCAGCCTGTCACATAGCATTTAGATCTATTCTCATTAGGTCAGATATACTTGAGGCATGTATCATACAGGAAGGAAGTTTAATTCACACCTACACAGCTGCATGACAAGAATAGATGAAGGCCAGACTAAGTGGCATAATAAATAGCCCTATAAATCTGCCAGGCTGCCTACTGTGAGTGTGTGTGTCGCCCTGTGTGTGTTTGCGTATGATCGCCCCAGGGATATATGTTAGCGGTCAAAATAGAGTGGTTGTTAGCTTACTATCCGTCTGCATTCCTGAGGCCAATGAAATAACACAACACAAATACGAATGCAAACACATTCCACGCCACAGCGACTAACTGGGGAAGCTGCGGTGTGTCTTATAGGGGCTTTACACTGACTGTCACCCAGCATGCATTCCTCGGTCTCTTGGTGCTGACGTCTCTCTTTCTTTTGTCTGTCTTCTCTGTGATAAAGCTGATCTTTACTGAATTTACTACCTCCACCGGGACCATAATGACATTTGAGATTTCCTTTCTTTTTTTAGAAGCAGTATTCACTGCAGAATTTCATTACAGAAGATGATAAACCCGCCATAATCAAAGACAATATTATTAGACAATCTCGAATTTCTGCTGCTGCTTAATTTCAGGAGCTCATGTTAAATGATGCTCGCACATCTAGACTAACAACAAAACAGCAGTTGGTATTTATTTGGTCTGCATGAAGCTCACATTGAGTTGTCAAAGTTCTCTGCCATTCTTGACTTTGCAGAAAAAACTAAAGGCCAATACAATATTTTTGGACATTTCAGTGATTACAGCAAGAAACAGTCCGCAAGAGGAGTGACAATGGTCTCAAAGTCAGACTGCTAAAATGAGAATCAATTTTAATTCATGGTACGGTTCTATTGAGGCCCCACAAAGTTATTTTCAAACAGCTACAAAAAAAAAAGTTTCACTGGCCCTTAGGGTACACATAGTAGCTCTTCCCACTGTGCCGTTCCTTTAAAAGAATAAAAAATAAAAAATAAAAACCCTTGGAGGTGATCCTTAGATATGTATGTCGCATAAGGTTATCTCAACCATGCTATAAAGAAAAAAAAACCTTTCTCAAAGTCTTTTGTTCAGGTGTGATTGAGGAGTTTATACTCGGGCAGAAGCCACCTACAGAAACCAGATTCTGTAAAGGATCTTTCATGAATGAAGAGTGACAGCAGACACTGTGGCAGTTTCATATTTCACTTCTGCATTTTCCTTTACTTTCAATAAACTTTTGTTGCAAGTATCTATCTTGATCATCTCCAGCTGTGACTGTATGCCTTGCAGTGATTGTGAGAGCTTTTGTTGTTTCAGTGTGCGATATCAAACATAACTGGAGACAGCAGAAATAGAACAAATTATTACACACCAATTAGTGTACTTGCACTATATGAACAGAAGCCATAAAGAAAACTGGAAATACGATGAATTTGAAAAGGAACATTGCTGCCTTCAGATTGGATGCTTGTGAGGCATTACTTGAAATGAAAAACTTATTTTAACGATATTGGTTACCAGACACTTTGGTTGGTGTCATGGCAAGGATTGTGTAACTTACCAAAAGTTCCTAACTGCCGTTGAGTCCACAACTGGACTTAAAACGAACAATGGGATTCCTCAAAAAGAATTAGCATAAATAAACAATAATCAGGGACTCTGCCTAAACTCAATGGGTGCAGCAGTTTCAGTATCATACACAGTATAATGTTATACTATATAAGAATTCTTCTGTTTAGTATAATAAACAGTCTGAATTTGGTGCAGGACATCAGCGCCTTTGGCTATCTGAACATTTGATTATATCTTTGCATCTGCGTGGATGCATTCGCATTCTGCTGAATCCCGGTGAAAGAATCAAATCTAGCTGGTGTCAGATTTCCCCACGTCTGCACATCCCCTCACCCTATCATACATTTTGTCTGTGTTCGTCCATTAGGACAAAATGATAAGCAGCAATAAATCCTTTTTTCTCTTTTCAGCTTCCTCTAAAGTGGTCATGTGTCTTTGTTCCACCATTTGTGTATGAGAATACCAAACTTCTAGAGTTCTTTGAAATCAAGTTAGACGGTGCAAGGCGTTGAAGGTGTCCTAAGGGATCTCACTATCACAATTCTATGTACCATCAAAAGTATTCTGGGTCTGTTATTTTATGGTTTCAAAAAGATGCTGTCCCTTGTGGCGCATGGCCGCTAAATCGGGTATGAATTTATATGAGGATACTCCAATATATATCTGTCATAGTCAAGAAAGTAGAAAGTATCAAAACCTTATAGACTTCTCAAACTTCTCTTACAGTATAATCCACTTTGCTCTGCTCTCCATCAGAATACTAAGCAGCACATGTTAAACACTTAAGTAGGACGGACGTTTGCTCTTGAGAAAGGATCTAACGTGACAGTGAGAATGTGAACAGGCCAATGTGTATGGCATGTCATATGTGTCGGCTTGAGTGATCGGATCACAGAGTTGGAGCTCGGCTCAACGGGTGTTACAACAAAGATTGAAGCGGGTCTTGTTTCAAACACTTAGCCAGCTAAAAACCAGAACTCCATATCACACCCACACTTATCTGGTTATCAACCCTGTCAGCCTGTTAGAAAGCCACGACAGCAGAGAGACAAGCAGCCACTTACTCAACCCACTCAGGCCAGTCAAGGAGCGCACCAAGAGTGAAGCCCCGGCCCTGAGCTCAGGTGAGACGGAGGCTGGAGCGCGTGTGAAGACAAGGGTTGAGTGGCAGACTCCACTCAGTGCGCGCAAAAACTGCCTCTTTTTTCTTTTTCAACCAACAGACATGAGAGATCGGCGCCGTAGTCATTAGACCAGGAGGTGAGAGGGGATAACCAGCCGCTGGGAGAAAACAAGTGAAGCGGCAGATATCACAGAGTGAGGGGCATCTGTATTTATGATCTGCGAAGTTAAATGAACGATAAAATAAAAACAAACTGAGCTA
>CAESWR010001107.1:65345-77108 GCA_903171835.1 Mullus surmuletus | reverse complement strand
AGTTGTTTGAGCCAATACATATAGTACGTACAAATGCTCTGTTACAAAGAGCACAGATGAAGCTATGACAAAAAGGATGAGCAAAGCCAAAACAGACAGGTCTCTGTCACCAATGTTTGTGTGGCGGAGCATGGAGGAAGGGGGAGGTTGTCCAACAACGCCACCTGGGGAATTGCACCCCAGGAAATACACTCACCCTATACTGGGGCTACTATAATAGGTCACACAGATTCGTTACACCAATTCCTATAGACGACAGGAGACGGACTTCCAAAAAATACCAATAGTTTTTATTTAACAATAATTTACGAAGGTTAAAAGGAGCACATGTCTTCTCCACCTGGGTGTCAGTTATATCACGGCAATTTCCAGAAAACTAAACAAAACAGGAACAGGATTAACGTTAGTGAGGCGGGCAGACTAAAGCAACTCAAATCACAAAAGAAATACTCCAAACCAAATCACCACGTGCCACAGCAAAAAATGAAGGGATGTGAGATGGGACCACCACCAGGGAAGTCTGCCGCACACTGCACCAGCTCCTGCCCTGGAAAGCAAAGAAACAAAATTATGCGGAGGGACACCAACAGTTTAGACTATCCAGGTAGCACAGGTTAAAACAGAAGGCCTATACTAAAACACAGACACACACACACACACACACAACACTCACACCCACACCCACGCCCACCAGCAGAAAATACCGAAAAATAAATATTATAACCAAATACAATACAAATGATCAAAAACTATTTACTTGAAAAGAAACAACAAGAGGACCAACTACCAAAATCCAGCTGTGGGTGGGGACCAGGCGTAGTGATAGTCAGACCACCCCACAGCTAACTAAATCAGAAAACAAATTATGTAACCAAATAGCCAAGAAAAGAAATCAAATAATCGAAATAACCATAGATCGTTAACTCAAAAAGGAAATGTGGGAGAAGAACGTTGTGAAAACGGAGCAGAAGACGGAGCAGAAGACGGAGCGACTGCACCAGGGCTGGAGGAGAATGGTTTGCGTTTGAATCGCCGCTGTGGTGCACGTCACTGGGCGGTGCAGTGCAGCCTCACACAGAGCGCAGGAGGAGAAACAGAGGAACCGCTGTGGCTTCAACAGCCGCAAGAAGATAGCTCAAGCACCCCAGAACCAGTCACAGTCTGTGGTAACAACAGAGAGCGGATGCCACCTCCTCACAATGCTGCAATCTGACCAGCACAGCCAACGACACTGAAAGTGACCCATCACGGCAGCTGTCACACCACACTGTGCCACAAAGTTGCATGAAGTAGCAGCACCCACGCTTACCTTGAGAATGACCACAAAGGAAGCACGCCAAGCAAACCGGAGCAACGCAAACCACCGGAGCACGCCACACAGAGCCCTTCCAGGTGAACGCCAGAGAGAGAGAGTGCGCCCCGAGGGGGTGCAGTATTTAAACAGGTGGTACCAATGCGCAATCAAGCCCTGGTGGTGCTGATTGAGTGGGCGTGGAGCACCCTCGACCTGCCACATTCGGAATTGCCAAATCTACAAGCTGATAGAACATGGAGAAAATCATGCTCCAACATTGGCTCAGAGTTACCTGGTTCAGCTTGCTTGGAGGTCAACAGGCCCCTTGGAGGAGACCATGTTTGACCAGACTGAGTCAAAATCAGCTGACCATTGTGAAGCAGTTGGTGTGGTGGGTCGACAAGTGCATCTTCTAAATGGGGATATAAAACCGGGTTAGGCATCTCCCTACATTCCAACACCCCATTTATCTGGTGACAGACAGAACCTCTATGAAGTGTACATGTTGCACTCTTCAACTCTAAGATAAGACCTGCTTGCTTCTTGACTAGACATTGACTAGACTAGATAGACTCTTGTTTGTTGTTGCAAATGTTTCACAGCTTGATACTTACATGGTCAGGCATCTTGATGTTTGGTGTTTGAAGGGAACTGACACCTTCTGTCTGGTATCCTGTCTCCTAGAAGAGCACACAACTGGTAGATGTGTGATAAACATGTCTATTGTAAGACAAGAGAAAAGATGTTGCTAGTTGCTCTGCTGTGCACATTTGCTGAAATGTAGGGCTGTAAAACTCTTAATACGATGTTGTTTGAAAGACTTCATATGTGGAAGGGGTCTACCTTGAGAAGTGGGGGGATTTTTGGCTCAAATCTGCAAAGTAAATGCTGTTTTCATCAGGGTTCCTAGCCTCTGCTAACTGAAAGCAACCAGGGTGCTGACCTGTGTTCTTTTGAAAAGTAATTACATTTTCATTTGGATAGACTTTACATTTGTAATTATGTTGATGTGATTAGTTCTGCCTTGTTGTTTTTTTGTTCGTTTTTTGATTTAACATCCACATCCAGTCAATAAGCGCTTCATTAGTAAATGCACAGAAAACACTGATCGCGAAAACAAATCCTGCAAAACCCCAAGAAAAGGGGGGTAATTATTATTAATGACAATGGAAAACTGCCTGACATTCATGCTGTGATTTATAGCCTATAGTTTTTCATGGTCAAACAATTTGAAAACCAATTTTCACGTTATTGTAAATGTGCATGATTTTGAAAATAGAATAAGAAACTGGAACATGCATGCAAATGTAAATGGTTGTTTGTCTCTGTGTCAGCCCTGTGATATACTTGTGTTTTTTACAGGGTGTACCTCACCTCTCAGTATGCTGGGGTCCACTCCAACCACTTGTGACCCTGATTTCAGGATTGCAGAAAAGGCATGAACGAATGAAACTTGAATATCAGCTTTTTTTTAAAATTCTTTTGCTCCAAATTCTTAAGTGAGAATTAAATGCTGGGCCAAGTGTTTTGTTGGAACGATCTGCTGTTTTCTGGGGAACATTAGCACATTGTTTACCACCCATCATTAGTTGTAAGAAATCTGAGAGAAAACATGAGCCACGGCCATGACTTCAGAAATAGGGCTTATCACGTCTTGTTGCCTTGTGGTGGTTCTCTTGCAGCCTTCAGCGAGTCTCCTCTATTAATTGATCACATGGGCTCAGATGGAGACAAAAAAGCTATCATTTGGTGTCAATTTTGTGCTATTACGCCTGCAACAGGATGTGAGTAGGTGCCACTCCATTTTCAGTCTTGAAAAAAATTCCTGTCACAAAAACATCTAATTAGAGTCTGCTGTCCGTCTCTTCTGTAATTTTGGTCTTTGGATTGAATCCATCACAAAGCAGACTTCTGGTGCAGCGAACAATGAATTTCCTGTCAGTGTGGTGATACATTTGCCTCGTTTGTGTCCTACAGGTTCTAGACACTGCATGCTAGCTTCCTCTCAACTCATGTGGCTGCATGGCACCCGGCCAAACCTCTCTCCCCGCCTCCCATGGCCCATAAGGCCATTCTGCTGCCGGTCCCGTGTGAGACAGGAAGCAAGGCCCTATGGACAGTGACCTCACCGCAGGAAGAGAGCTGAGGGTGTGTGTAGTTTGTCTGTGTAGTAAATCTCTAAGAGGGTACTGTACACTCTACAGTTGCTGTACAAACGCCTAAAAAACACAACTTTGATCCTTTTAAGAGCAATTTTAATGTGTACATGTCCAGCATGGCTTGTTAACACACTCAACTAGAGGTGAACACACAACACAAATGTATAAAATCTTACATTTTCTACAGAAAAAATACTAACAACCAATCAAAAAAATAATAAAATTAATTGGAATGTTAACATACAGTTCATGACAAATGTCATATCAAGTTCAGAGAGAAACAAAAATGCACAAAAATAAAATCAAAATAAGACAAAAATGATCAAAGACAAACAATATCCTCATAAGTTTTGATTGTTGCTTTATTTTATTTTATTTATTTTTTATTTCATCCGAGTCAGGGATGACGGTGAGGTTTTTTAAGTCTCAAAACCATAACTATGTAATGTGAGATGCCACGTTCCACAACTGATGGTCAGCACAGACACATCCCGAATGCGGCTGCAGTTAATGAATAAACACACTTTTGTTGACGGGGGCTTCCTCAAACATTTCAATGCCAGTCTAAAGCCTCAGCGAGCGCTCGCTTGTCTTCTGCTTCACCGCCCCGGTGAGTGGACGAACCAGCTGAGTGCTGCTTTCGCATAAGTGGTTTCAGAGTGGTTAGGCTCAACAAGCGAGGTGAGATGCGCTCTGGGAGAAGGGAGAAGCGTCTGGACAACCCACAAATCTCTTGGTGTGGCCCTTCAAGAGATACAGTCTTGCTAAATAAAGTTCCAACGATTTTTTAAAAATGTAGTTAAATCCATTTGGTTTTGCGCTGAGCCGATGTGGTGACCTTTCGATGCTAGTGGTTATGGAGCAGTGAGGGGATACATTCTGACAAGAACGATCTGAGACACACGAGCTACGGCGAGGACAGCTTGAGGACTACCTGCTGTGTGGATGATTGTGGAGCGGCTCATTAACACAACGAGCACAAAAGAAAACAGTAGGGCTAGTTGAGCATGCAGTGTTTACAGAAACACATCCTGAGAGAGATGAAAGCTCAGCCACGTCCTGAACTTACCTCGACTTTGCATCAAAGCCCTGCACTTCAACATGGCATTAATATAAAAGAACCTCTGCAACTTCAAATCAGAAAGTGGCACCGGCAGTCTTCTGTACGCTATTATAAAACCTGACAGCTGCAGCGTTTTTAAGTGAGTCTTTTCTACGGCGTTCACACATTGCTGAACAAGGCTTCAGGAGCAGAAATTGAAACGGCACGAGGAGGTGCATCGACAATCGGGCTTTGCTGCGTGAGGCTGGGCTTGATTCCACCACAGGGGGAGACTGAGGGAAGGGTTGGGAGCAATAATGTGTGTGTGTGTGTGTGTGTGTGTGTGTGTGTGTGTATCAGGCAGGAGAAAATAGGGGAAAGAGAAACGGAGAGGGAGAGAGAGAAGGCCATTGTTGTTATTATGATCCCCCTGGGCTTAGAGGGTTGGGCTGAGTATGTGGAGGGGTGGGGACGGAGAGAGTGTGGGAGATTTACAGTCAGCACAGAAAAAACAGAGCTCACTTATGGAGAGTAGAGCTGATTAACTGAACACCTCAGGCGGGTTTACTCATGCCTGCACATAAACATAAGACTGCAACAATCAGCTTTTCGTAACCCCATCTTTGCCTGAGACAAAGACCAAATCTCATCTCGCCAGCGTCACCTTACAGACAATCTTAACAATAACTGCTGAATCACTGAAACAGGGATTCCGAGTCCAGCAAACACTCAGGTGCGCTCTACTTTTCTTTTAACTTTGAAGCGGTTACTCTAAGCTTTGAAGTGGGTGAGTCCCCGAGGGTGCTTCGCGGGAGGTTACGGAGGAGACGAGTTGGCTTGATAAAGAAGAATACGCAACTCTGTGTCAAGCGTAATAATGAGTAGGCATTTTCTGAGCCTGTCCAGACACGAGGCTGTCTGAAGCACTTGCGCTCGCTGATGTGCTGCGAGGACCAATGGAAGAGCGGGACACTAGAGACAGGCCGTGTGGGGGGGGGGGAGGGGCGGTGGCGGTGGTTGCTTTTAACGTTGATTAGCTAGCGTCCGCCAGACCACCCCCTCAACCTTGATGACGAGGAGGTGAAGGATGGACACAGGATGCTCGTTTCCCAGCAACTGTTATCGACTGGTTGTGGATCAATCTCCAGACCTCCTGGTTGATGGCTGATTAAGCTTGTCCCGTGCTTCCTTTCAGCGTCCTGTATTGTTTACCTCTGTCTGCTTCGTGTGTCTGATCTTGTCTTCACCTAGCTGGAGGTAATACGGGGCGGCGGCGGTGTTGTGTGTCTGCTCCGTCTGCCAGACTGGCAAAGAGTGCCCGCACTTTTGAGGAAGGAGCCGGAGCTTTAAGACACATAACGGGCTAAACACAGCTTGGAGCGTTCCTATAACACTTCTGTCAGCCGCTGTAAGCTAAAGTTTCCTTTCTTTCTGGCACTTCTGTGCGGCGACACGTAGAATTTGGGTCACATGGGCTGTTGCCAGAGGGACAGAGTGAGAGCCCCCCCTTGCCGTATTCCCACCCTTGCTTATTCCTGAGATCCAAACTTTGCAAGCTCAGGCAGAGGAGGTCAGTCTCCCCCTCCCCCTCCCCCCTTTTGTCTCAGCTGCAGGAAATTTGTTCTCTCCTCGTCCACATCTATGTAACCTGAGCCAGGCGAGCCGAGCCCCCTCTGACCAGAGCGGCAACGCACGTTTTAATGCTTCCTCAGATAAGCCTTCCTCCCATTCATGTCTGAAGTCACAATCTAAAGCCTCCCTTTCACACTGAAAATCATATTTCTCTGACTGAGGATCAGAATGTTTTAACTTTTAGGTGGAAGATTAGCTGACCCTTTTTTTTAGGCACCTTTTCATTTCCTTAATCACTAAAACATTATTTAAACTTGCTGTGTAGTTTGTAATTAATCACAGTGAACAGTAATTGCGATTCAAGTTGAATTCAAGTTTAACAAAGTGACATTTAAGTCTTATCTTAGTGTTTCAAATGTGTGCTACGTTGTGTTTCTACTGCAAATCAATGACAAGCAATGGCAGCCAGACAAAAAGAAAAACTAATGGGTACAACTATTGCTTCCAATCATGGTTATCGGTACAATATGGTCCTTAAATATGAGCAGACTAATACTGACTTCTTCTTACGCACAGACCCCTCCATCTTTGTTCCTGCCAGATGAAAAGCGAATGGAGAACGTTCTGGTTGTAGGAGTTCAAGGTTTAGTTTGGGGTCACTGGGGGTTAACAGCATTTGCACACACCTGCTGTTTTTTAATGAAGAGGATTAGTCCATGCTCACAAGATCCGTCCACTGGCCCAAGCCCACCCTGGTGCTCAAAGCTACAGCAGAATAGACCACAGGTCATCAATTAGATGTCTTATATTGTCCTTTTGAAAAACACCAGCAATAAAAAGTCCATTAAAAAAAAGTCACGGTACATTAGCTGCTGTGTTACATCCTGTTCTAAAACTAAAGGCCATGGCTTTGCTTTGTTTCTACTTTGTTTCATGTGAAACACGTGGATGCATTGAATGCACTCCTCTGTTATTTCACAGTGGGCTGATTTTCGAATTCCCTATTTGTCTATTTCCGCTGCTGCACAAAGAAGGTCTGAGAGAGGACAGAGAGGACCCACTCCGAGAATGAGCCACGTAAATTTTGAGGAAGAGGTCCCTTTTAAAATCTGTTTACACCCTCAGCCAAAGAGCTCTTAAATGGTTTCCAAATAAGGTGAAGACATTGCCTGACTATGTGGCCAATAAAGATATCAAACTGGTTAGTCTGCACTTAGGGGACAGTGATGGTTTATTGCAACCGGGATCTTATTTTACAACTTTTAGCCTTTATCACATATACGGCCACAGGATGCCTGATTAAGAAACGTAAATAAAGAAGGTGCAAACCACTAAATTTGGGTCAAAAATATTTTCAGTTTTCCAAAAGCACCAATTTTGTTTTTTCGATTGGGGGATTTTTAGTCATTTTGCCTTTCTCACATTGCGTCATCAAATAAAGTAACCTGATAAGTATAGACACAATCTTTACATTTGAAATAATCATAGCTAATAGGTTTCAAAACAAGATCCATGTTGTAATGAATCACCACGTAACCCCAATGCAGCAATAGAACTTAAATTCAGATCGATTTTCGGCTTGTTTATTGTCTGCGGGGCCCTAACTGTGTCTCTTCATGTATGATATTGTAAACTACAGTGAAATTTGCATTTTGGGTCTCTCTTTTCTAACCTTGCCCATTTCTCGCAGTTATCCCAGCATGAACAGAAGTCAAGTTATCAAGGAGGAAATAGACTGCTGTGATAAAGGGAAGGAGGGGGGCAGAGCAGAGATGAGAAGAGTGAGAATAAAATGGCCCTCCTAGTTCCAAAATAATAAAATAATATAATTATCAACAAAAAGTCACACAAACCAAAAAAAAGAAAAAAAAAAGATGTGCAAACTTCTCTCAATATAAATAGACTACAGTCAATGCATTGTAGAGCACCATGGGGGGGAGGAGGTTAGGGTGTGTGTGTGTATGTGTGTGTGTGTGCGCGCGCGTGTATGTGTGCACATGTGTGTGAGTAAGACAATCTATGCATATTTTCTAATTTCTGTGTATCAGTACAGTATTTGCATGGATTTATTACCACTTGTACTAAGAGTTGCGGCAGCCACTGAGCATTGAGACAGATGGATGGATTAGAGGAGGATGGGGGGGTTGTTTGAGGTCCATTGTAAGTTCGAAGTTCAGTGTCGCCTAAGGTCAAGGGTCACACCCAGTCCTGCAGTGAGCGCTTGCAGTGCACCAGCAGCCGCGGCGCCCCTTTGCTCTGCAGCGTGTTGATGATGGCGTAGATCAGCCCCAGGATGCACAGCACCAGGACCAGAGGGATGGTCACCATCAGGATGTTCATGGTCCGTTCTTCGCTGTCGTCCACTTTGAGCACGACATCCACCTCATTGGTTTCTTCCTCACGGCCTTCGCGGTAGTCTTCGTCTTTGTCTTTGCCGCCCGTGCCTTTGCCGCCGTCTTTGTCCGTCCTGCCTCGATCTGATCCGTCGCGGTCTTTGCCCTTGTCGCCATCACCCCCAGCGTCGGGGTTGAATGGAGAGCCGTTCACATCTGGCTGTTTGCGGCCCGAGTCGGTGTCCGTCTCTCTCTCTGGGTCCAGATCCACACTGCAGCCCATGAAGTCCCGTAGGATGGACTTGGGGTAGCCTGGTTCACTCTTCATGCGGTGGTTGTCAAACTTCCAGTACTTGGAGCCCTTGTAGAAGAAGGTGTAGGCTAGGCAGGACGAGGGGAGGAGAAAGGAGTTTGAGTTGGAAATCATCGCCTGCCTTGTTTAAATGTAAAAACTAAAATGTAGTATTCATCTGGCAGTTATGAGTGAATGATTTCGTAAACACCCTAACTCTTTTTTTGAGGGATTGCAGTCGGCAACTATCAGAGACATTGCAGTGCAGCATCTGTTAATCAAGTGCGGCTATGTATTCACAGTGATGTGTTATATGAATCTAAAATATTCAACACAGTTGGTTTGCTTGGATTAACTTCCTGACAGACCATCCCCTCCCTGTCTCTTGACAACCATACAGCCACACCCTGATTCTTTGTTTCAGTCTAGTCTCCGTCTGCCCAAGCCCCATCCCCTTGCCTCTTATCACACATTTGCTCATCCACTCAGAAAACCCTCTTAGTATCGGCTTACCTCCATCATCGCTGAGGAAGGCCCCCTTGGGAGCGGAGGGCACTGACGATCCCCAGACGCTGATTGGTTTCGGGTAGCCTCTATCTGCTGAGCGTGACTGCTCATTGAAGCGCCAGTACCTGCACAGAGCGGAGGAGGCAGCGACTGTTACTGTTTATCGGCTGTACAAACAAGAACAGAAAAGGCTGCTTATAAGGATGAGCATGATGAGCTTATATGGAGTGTGTGTTGGTGTGGGAGAGCCCAGCTTCCACAGAAGTTGAAAATTATTTGTCTCCCTCCCAATGTGAATACACTAGAAACCAGAGTAATTTAAAATTCTGATAAACTATCTTAAATTGTGCTGAGTTTTGTGCAGGGAACTTTTTTATTAGTTCAGTGATGTGCTGTACTCAGCCTGAGTGATGTAGTGTAATTACTTTTCTTTTTTATGTGTTCCCCTTGCAGATGCTTGTTATTTGTATTCTACAGCCCGCTGATTTGTTTGCTTTTTTCAGAGCTCTAACATTGTTAACAAAGGATATGCACTAACCGTAGCCACTGTTCTGTTTGTATGGCTCAGAAACTCACTCAGGAAAATATTTGGAATCTCTCAGACAGTCTCAGAGAAATGACGTAAATCACCAAGCTACATAGATTTCAACTTGTCAGCTTATCTGCTGCCTTGACAAATAATGATGTGCATTCGTAAACACACAAGCTGATCCCTCCTTGAGGACAAAAATCAAAAACTTGATCATTCTGAGTTCTGCTGACTGATATTTATATAGACTGTGCACAGTTTTCTACTGTGGGCATATTGGGTTTATCATTGAAGCTGAAGTGGAGCAAACATGTTACAAATACACAAAACACAGTGGCTGTGCTGCTCCAATCAATGTCTTTCATATGAATTCAACATCCCTGATCGTGATCATCAGGTCAATGTGCTGTACAAAAAAAGGGATATGCATAGAATACATTACACAAGAAGTCTGCAGCAAAATGAAGAGAGGAGTTATCTTGTGATGTAAGGTATTTGATTTTAAACTCAAGACTGGAATTTGGTGAAATGAAAAGAAGATATTCTTATCCTCAGTGAAATGAAAGAAGTGTATGGATTGAGTGTAGAGATTGACTCACAGCTTCTGTTATATATCCAGTACATATGTTACTGTGAGTTAGAAAAAAAACTACAGTGACTATTTAGTTGGAATTAAAAGTGATCTGTTGATATAAACACTGAATGGAAGAAGCAGCTGATGTTTCTAACTGACATGAAGAAACCCGGCACTTCTTGAGACTATACAATAGATTACAAATGTGATGACAGCCATGTGTGCCCTTTGTATGCAGGACATTCTGGACACAAAATATGACAGTGGATTTAGCTATGAAACATAAAATCAAGTAACTATCTTACAATCATTTGGACAATTTCCATTCTATGTTTTATGAGGCAAAAACTAGCCTTCTTTGCTACATTCTAAACTAATTTGGGGATTTTTGACTTGGTTGGACAAAATAAGACGTATGACTGCGATGGAGATTTTCTTACTCTATGAATAAAGTCATGTTTTAGAAGGTGAAATATTGATTTGTCAAAGGGTAGATTACCAGTCTCCTTGAAAGAAGTAGGTATAGCCAGATGGCTCCCACCAGATAGCTGCGTCTATGCGGTCATAGGGAATATCTTGGCCATAATCGACAAGCTCCAGTGGGTAGCCTTGTTCCAGGTTAGCCTCGCGGAAAAGCCAGAATCGGTTTCCTTGAGAGAGGAAAGAGGAATAACAGAATAGCCAGAAGATCTTTTTACATCCCAACAGTCCCTTCTCACGTCCACTCAAAGCCCATATGGAAAATGTTAACAGCCAATCATACAGAATATGACATGACCACTTTGTTACACACAAACATCTACATACACATACTGAGAACCATACACATTTGGGCACATAACATTTTCTGGCACAGACCTTGCTGAATAATCAAAATGGAGTGAAAAACAATATGAGCGATCATAGAAACCAAACCAACATTTACACACACTTGTAAATTATATGAATGCAATAATGATCTGTTGGCAAGCGATCAAAAGCACAGCAGAAGTAAAAGCGACACCATTGACTAAGGAGTTTGGGTTTGGCTTGTAATGATCCATTAGGAGCGGCTTGTCTTATGTCAGGCTAAAGAGAATTTCTGGCTGAAGGGAAGGTTTTATTGTTTTTGACTGTGTCAGACAGGGGGACTCCGTTCTTGCTGGCAGCATTACATCTCTCCTTTTGGCTACAACCTGGCACGCCCCTCCCTAGTACCCACCCGCCCACCAACCTCTGCCCCCGCTTTAAAGCAAATGCTGTACACTCAGCATCGTCAGAGAACAAGAAAAAGTCGACACACTGCTTCCCAGGGTTCCTGCTGTGCACTGTTCCGAGGTAAAAAATCCCCCGACTTAACTACATGACTATTCAGAACTGCCGTGCCTCAGTGACCTACACACTTGATTCCTCCCTGCTGTGCAACAGTTGTTATTCTTAAGGGATGAACAATGGAGTTTCTATTACAGTTGGGCTTGTTTT